>CAUYRH010048898.1:0-64010 GCA_963574655.1 Perodicticus potto | reverse complement strand
GGAGCATTTAAATTGGGTGCATAAATATTTAAAATTCAAATGTCTTCTTGTTGTATTTTTCCCTTAACCAATATGAAGTGACCATCATTATCTTTTTTAACTTTAGTTGCTTTAAATGCACATGTATCTGAGAAGATTTCAACCCTTCTTTTCTTCTGAGTTCTGTTTGCCTGAAAAATTGACTTCCAACCCTTAACTCTGAGTTGTAATTTGTCTTTTGACATGAGGTGTGTTTCCTGCAGACAGCAAATAGATGGCTTGTGTTTTTTAATCCAATCAGCCAATCTATGCCTCTTCAGTGGGGAATTCAAGCCATTAACATTTATTGAGATAATTGACAAGTGTGGTAGCGTTCTATTCATCTTGTTTTGTGAAAGTCCATTGGTTAGTTTTGTCTTTTGCATCATTGGGGAAACTAGGTTCTGTCCTATTGTGATGGTCAGTATGTATTTCCTGTAAAACTGGTCTTGTGACAAATTTCCTCAATGTTTTATATCTATAAAAGATTTGATTTGTTATTTGTTTTTCACAGCCCAATTTACAATTGCTAAAATGTGGGAACAGCCTAAATGTCCTTCAACCCAGGAATGGACTGGTAAGCTATGGTGTATGTATACCATGGAATATTACTCAGCCATCAAAAACAATGGAGACTTTGCAGCCTTTGTACTGACTTGGATGGAGGTGGAACACATTATTCTTAGTGAAACATCACAGAAATGGAGAGCATGAATCCTGTGTATTCAACTTTGATTTGAGGACAATTAATGACAATTAATGACTCAGTGGGGCATGGGGGAAGGAGAGCAGACAGAGAGAGAAGGAGGGGGAGGGGGTGAGGGAAAGAAAACAAAAAAAAAAGGAAAGAAAACAGTGACTAATTCTCACATAAATTGGATTCAATTTTGACCAAAGTACATTACTTGAACATTAATTTTTAATGCAACTTGTCAATATGTTGTTTAGGATATTGCATCCTCATTTATAAGTGAAATATGTTTGTAATTTCCCTTTATAACAATATGTTTTCTCGGGCAGCGCCTGTGGCTCAGCCAGTAGGGCGCCGGCCCCATATGCCAAAGGTGGCGGGTTCAAACCCAGCCTCGGCCGAACTGCAAAATTAAAAAAAAAAAATAGCCGGGGATTGTGGCAGGTGCCTGTAGTCCCAGCTACTTGGGAGGCTGAGGCAAGGGAATCACCTAAGCCCAGGAGTTGGAGGTTGCTGTGAGCTGTGTGACGCCACAGCACTCTACGGAGGGCGATAAAGTGAGACTCTGTCTCTAGAAAAAAAAGAAAGGAAAACAATATGTTTTCTCCAATTTCAGTATCAGGTATATCCAGATGAAGTAGAATTTTTTTTTTTTTTTTTTGGCAGTTTTAGGCTGGGGCTGAGTTTGCACCTGCCACCTCCGGCATATGGGGCTGGTGCCCTACTCTTTTGAGCCACAGGTGCCGCCCCAAGTAGAATGTTTTTGAAATATTTCTTCTTTTTCTATTGTCTATAAGATTTGGCATGATCTGTTTTTTGAAACTCTCTTTTACTTTTATTTATATAATACTAGTTGTCTATTCTTTGAGACTTTGGAAAAAAATTAAGAAGTTAACTGATGACTTCATACTGAGCCTCAGAGTCAAAGCATTCTATAATAGAAATACTCTTATTTGACAATGTGAATGTTACTTTCTTGGCATTATTATTATTAATATTGCTTAATATTTTGATGCAGTAATCGTCTGTTTTCTTTTCTGCATGTATTTATCTTCATTAGTGGTTTTTGTTTCTAGTCCTTATCTTAAACATTGTTATTGTTATTAAATTCTAAGCCTTTTAAATTCTGTGAAGGCAAAAAGTGGAAACCTAATTAACACATGTATTGGTAAAAACAAAAAAAAAAATAGTATCACTAAAATGTCTTTTTTGAAAAAGTGTGATAATGGTTTTAGAAGAATCACCTGTTTTTGTTGCTTTTATTTGATGACACTACTACTGTTTCACAGAATGGCCAGAGGTCAGGTTTCTTGAATAGCAAGGACATCCTCATGTATTTGGTGTTAGCAGTTCAGGTTCTCAAGTCTTAATCACTTAACTACAGGCACCTCCTTCAAGCACAGCTGAGTACTGTGGCATTTCAGAATTAGTGCTGCTAGAGGGTGGGAGAGTCCTTGGATACCCAGTTCCAGCCCTTCCAGCCCTTCACAGGTCAGCTTCAAGACCATTCCTACCTGAACAGTTGATGAGTCCAAAAAGAATCCTGCTTTTTATCTTCGTTTCAGTTAGCTCCTCTTCTCTGTTGAATAGTATTTGCTTGCGTAGAGCTGCCTCAGTTTAGAGCCTGTATTAGTCTGCCAGGGCTGCAATAACAAAATACCAGTCTGGATAGGTTTTTCTTTTATTTTTTCATTCCTTTTTCCTTTCCTTCCCTTTCCTTTTCCTGATGAGGTCTTGGTCTGTCACCCAGGCTAGAGTGCAGTGGCATCATCATAGCTCACTGCACCCTCAAACTCCTGGGCTCAAGTGCTCAAGTGATCCCCCTTCCTTATCCTCCCAAGTAACTGGGGCTGTAGGCTTAGCCAGATGGCCTGGCCAGCGTGGATTAAACAAGGGAAATTTGTTTCTCACAGATCTAGAGGTTGGAAGTCCAAGATGAAGGTGACAGCAAGGTCAGTTCCTCCTAAGGCCTCTCCTTGGCTTGCAGGTGCCCTCTGCTTCCCATGTCTTCACATGGTCATCCCTCTGTCCAGGTCCAAATCTCCTCTTACAAGGACACCATTTAGACCCGATGAGGGACCACCCTAAGGGCCTCATTCTACTTTAGTTGTCTCTCTAAAGACCTTGTCTCCAAATGAGTCACAGTCTAAGGCTTCAACATAAGGGTGTGAGGGAAGGCGGTTCAGTCCAAGCAGGGTCTGATGATGAAGCTCACTCCGCCTCTCCGCAGACCAACTTGTTCAAAAAGCTGATTTCTGAATGAAGCCCAGCTGGTCTTTCATCACGCCCCTTTTTGAAGAGTAGAGTAAATGTTATTTCTTTAGTCTTGTTCACTGCCCAGGAGGTTCTCATATGTGTAGTGACACAGTGGTGTGACCGGATTCCAAGGCAGGGCAGCTTTCCTGATGACTCGTGCCCCCTGCTCTGTGCTTCACAAGCTCTGCACCAGCCTCTTTGTAGGGAATGTGGGGGTGTCCTACATGTGTGCCTTGGTGGTCCTTTCTTCCCCTGCTGGCCTGTGTCCCTGCCGGCCAAACCACGTGTGGTGAGTGGGCTGGGATTGAACCTTGAGCCCCGTTCTGCCTGCTGGTGCACAGTGTGCGTCTGGGCCCCCTGGTGCCTGCGTTCTCCTCGTGGTCTCACCTGCAGGCCCCATCTGTGGAGCAAGGTACATAGGTTCAGGGATGTTATTTTAGCCATTTGCTGGCACCTTCTGCTTACCTCTATGGCTGTGGCCTTGAGGGTAGAAGTTGTCAAGATAATGGGGTTTTCAAGTCAGGGTGGGAAGACAAGTGACTGAATTACCTTCTGGGGAGAGACCAAATCTCAAGGATGCTGTTGTCAGCAAGTATTGACTCGTTCCACTTCTACATAAAGTAGGTCCAGTACTTCTGCCTAGAGCCATCGGCACAGAATCCGTCTGTTTCTGGCAGTGTTCTCATGTTCTTGGCACCAAATCCAGAAGGTGAAGACCTAAGTCGAATTTCTAATGTGGGACAAAGGCTCTGACTTCTTTGCTGCTTTCTGGTCGTGGGTGACGTATTAGGGCTCCAGTGATGTCAAGACTCCATACCCGAGCCTAGGTTATCTAAGGGCTGAGAGTCTGTGAGGGAGTTGCAGAGTCAGGCTTGTGATGACACCCTCAACATGAACTACTCAGTCACCGGTTCAGATGGTCTTTTTGAAGGAGTCAGATGTGCTTTTCAATGATTCGTAGCTGGGATAGTCTGTTTATTTCATCTCTGAGTAAAAGCATATATTTGCCATTCTTTCTTTCATGTCTGCTGAAGGGGTGACAGTAGTCCACATCTGGGCAGATGAATTACTTCTCCAGGGCTATGGCTTGGTGTCCTCCAAAACTCGTGTTGAAACTTAACCCCCAGTATGACAGTATTGAGAGGATGGGGCCTTAACGGGTGATGGGGTCATGAGGGCTCTGCCCTTGTGGATTAATGGGTTATCATGGGAAGGGAACTGGTGGCTTTATAAGAGGAGGAAGAAACCTAGCCTGTTAGCAGACTTAGCCCCCTCACTCCGAGAGTCCCTACCAGCAAGATTCTTGCCCAATGCAGCCCCTTGACCTTGGACTTCATAGCCTCCATAACTATAAGAAAGCCCCTTTCTTTATAAATTACCCAATTTTAGATACTCTGTTATAAACAGCAGGAAACAGACTAAAACATCCAATAACCTAATGACAAAGAACTCTCCTAGCAGAATTGAGTCTGGGCACAGGGAAGGGGTCCACTTACATTGTATAAATTCTGTCAAGAAAGTGACATAGCTAGAAACTTCGCATTAAGCCTCAGTGTGGAAGGTGTTATGAACTGATCTCTCCCAAACTCATGTGCCAAAGCCTGAACCCCTGGTATGGCTGTGTCTGGAGATGGGGCCTTTACCAGGTTACTTAGGGTAAATGAGGTCCTAGGGTGGAGATCCTAATTTGGATAGGACTGTGGCCTTGTAAGGAGAGTAAAAGAGAAACACCGTCCCACCCCCAGCCTTGGGAGGACACAGTGAGAAGATATCTGTGAGCCAGGATGAAAAAGGAATCGGCTGGTACCTTGATTGTGGACTTCCAGCCTCCAGAACTATGAAAAGCAAATTTCTGTTGTTTAAGCCACCCACTCTGGTGGTTTGATATGGGAGTCTCAGAGAACTAACCCAGAAGGAACTAAATTAAACTTGGTTATTTTTCAAAAAGAACAACTTTAAACGTGAATGCCAGTATTCAAGCTTGTGTTTGAACCAAATACAAGCATTCCCATTTATTTATCTTTGTGTGTGTGTCTGTGTGTGTGTTACAGAGTCTCTGTCACCCTGGGTAGAGTGTAGTGGCATCATCATAGCTCACTGCAACCTCCAACTCCTGGGTCAAGCCTCCCAAGTAGCTGGCCTTATAGGCACGGTGTTACCACATCCAGCCAGTTTTTCTATTTGTAGTAGAGATGGTTTTGCTCAGGCTGGTCTTGAACTCTTGAGCTCAAGCAATCCATCCGCCTCGGCCTCCCAGAGTGCTAGGATGACAGACACGAGCCACTGTGCTCGGCCTCATAAAAATAATCTTTTTATTTTCTTTTTTCCCAGCTTTATTGTTATACAACAAACTTTACTTATTTAAGCTGTGTAATTATGAGTTTTGACATGTTTATCCCTGTGAAACCATCACCACAACCAAGAGGATGAACATGCAACTGTCACCCCTCAAGTTTCCTGATGCCCTCTGTTCCCCCTTCTCTCCTCCCCCGGCCCCAGACAACTGCTGACCTGGTTTCTATCCCTGAAGATGAGTGTGCATTTTCTAAAATTTTATATAAATGGAATCCTACAGTGTGTGAACTCTCTCTTCTCTTCTGTCTGGCTTTTCTCACTCTCAAAGCCATTTTGAGAGTCATCCAAGTTGTTGTGCATATTGATTGCTCGTCCTTTTCTCCTACTGAGTAAGACTCTCTGGACATACCCAATTTGTTCATCTATTTCCCTGTTAATGGACATGGGGTTGTTTCCAGTATATAATGTGATCAATTTTTTTTTTAAAGAAACTGCCAAATTGACTTCCAAAGTAGTTGTGTCATTTTACATTGCCACCTGTGGTGTATGGGGGCTCCATTTCTTCCCCGTCCTTGCCAACACAGTCTTTGAATTTCTGCCCTTTTAATGAATGTAGTAGTAGCTCCTTGTGGCTTTTGCATTTCCCAAATGACAAATGGTTAAAATGTTAATGCATAGTCATTTTAAATTTGTTTTAATCCTGTAGAAAAGCAACACAAAGATCACTCTAAGAAACTTTTATAGTGTGTAGTAGCAAAAAATGGGAAGTGACCACTGTCGGCAGGGGAGAGGTCATGAAGTAACTATATCATGGCACATGCAGCCATTGGAATGAAGCAGATTTGTAGTTACTAATGTGTAAAAATGCTCGTGATAAAACAACAGAGAAGAAAGGGCAGGCCAAGCAGTTTATATATATCTCGGTCCTGTGTGTGTGTGAAGGAGAGGGATATGGACAGGAGCACAAAGCCTTTTATTGTTGGATTAGTTTATTTCTAGTTTTTCACAATTCTAAATACAGCTGTAATGCATAGCTCTGTACACATGGCTATCTTTGTTGGAATAAATTGCTGGAGACAAAGTTGTTACGTCAGTGGACGTAACAGGTAAACCTTTGCACATACAGGTCCGTGTTGGGCTTCGTTTTGTTCTACTCATCGGCCTAAAACTGATGCCAGAGCTGTGGCCTATCAGCTGCTGGACTTTATCTGGCAGGATCACATTCTCTCTCTGAACCTAGTTACTCTTTATTTCAGAATTTGCTGCTCACAGGTTGGGAACTTTAGAGTCATTTGTAAAGTAAAAAAAATAGTTTAGGGCTCAGAACAGTGTGTTACACCTATAATCTTAGGACTTTGGGAGGCGGAGGCAGGAGAATCACTTTAGACTAGGAGTTTGAGCCTTAATAACAGCAAGACCTCCTCTCTACCAAAAAAAAAAAAAAAAGAAAGAAAGAAAGAAAGAAAGAAAGAAAGAAAAGAAAAGAAAAATTAGTCATGCCTAGTGATAGGAGGCTGAGGCAGGAGGATTGCTTGAGCTCACTTCTGCATCCGGCACATGTAGGGCTCAGTGATAGCCCCAGAGTACCCAGGCTTGTTGGTACCTTATAAGATGTCTGTGGTGAACCGAATCTCACCCTGCCTATTCCTGTTATGACAGTGTGTGAGCCTTTCACATTTCTCTGCTTCAGAGGAAACCCTTTCCAGAAGCCTTCTTGCCGCATTTCATGTTCAGAGAAAGTCATGTACCTACATCTAAATTAATCCCTTGCCAAGAAAACAATTTCTAGGATTAAGTCCTAGGACAATAACATGTACTGCTGGGGGCCCTCACCCTGGAGTAGTGTGACTCCCTAAACATAAGAGAAAGAAAAGGGGTGTATGGCCGCCAGCGTCTGCCTCAGTCTTGGAAGTTAGTGGCAAGTTCATGAGCATGAACACGAACATGGTCCAATTCCAAGCCCCATGTTCCTGCCTGTATCTCACACCTTCTGACCTAGGTTATCTTCCACCATATTTACTTCTCAGGGACATCTCAGGCCTGGAGAACCTGGCCTAAGTGCATAATCACCGCAAACAAGCATAGTAGTACAATGTAAGGCAGAGAACGACTACATTGCTTGGAAAACAAACAATTACAAATTGATCAGGTAAAGAAATGACATGCCTTTCTTGCCATATAAAGATAAGTAGTTATTAAAGTTAGTAACGAAAGAATAAGCTGATCCTTAATGAGACAAGCAATAGATGGGGGCCACAGGGCTGAGACAGTGTGAAATGCTAGAGCCTCCCCGTTAGCATCCGCCAGGTAGGGGCCCTTCTGCGGTCAAGGGAGCAGCTGGGCCATGGCTGCTCAGCCTGATGATACTCTTGTTCAGTCTGTCTTGAAGTTGTAAGTGGGTGTGACTTGTGTCATTAAGGTCTGGCCTGTTACTATGTAACCTCATTGTGCAAACTTCTCCTGTTCTCTCTTGAAGAACCAGCAGAACTTTGGGGACTACAGCCTGTATGAGATTTGTAAGGAGATTCTGTCCTGAAGATGTTCTTTCTTCTCTTTTACCTCTGTCTTTCAACAAGTCAGTTTCCACATAAAGTGTGTCGGTTTTTTGTTATGTGGATGAAACTGTTTAAAAAGGAGAAAAGTAGCCAGGTGAGGTGGCTTGCGCCTGTAATCCTAGTACTCTGCGAGGCCGGATTGGGTGGATTGCCTCAGCTCACAGGTTCGAGGCCAGCCTGAGCAAAAGCAAGACCCCATCTCCACTACAAATAAAAAACCTGAGGCAGGAGAATCGCTTCATCCCTAGTTGGAGGTTGCTGTGTGCTGTAACACCTTGGCATTCTACCCAGGGCGATAGCTTGAGACTCTCAAAAAAAAAAAAAAAAGAAAGGTAGAAAAGTGACATTTTCACCTGCCATGTCACTTAAAATTTATAACGCTGTGATGATTATCATTTGATCTTCTGGTTTGTGATTATGAATTCTGAAGTGTTTCCCTGATGTCTGTGTCAGTTATAGATTCTCAAGAGTGAGTTTGCCCCACATCCTCACTTTCTTTTCCTATGGTTTGCTGCAAAATTCAGGTGCCTAAACCTCCTCCCACCATTTCTTATCACTTCTGAGCCTGTTGGCTCTGAGGACCCCCCAGTTTTTTTGTTAGTTCCATAATATGCCTGTCACCCTAGCAGCATGGTAATTTTAAGAAATGTTTAGAAGAAAAAAAATGCACGTTCTACCACGTCTCCCTGACACAGAAGGTCAGGTTGATCTGTGTCCTGTTCCTTGCCAGTGGCTTCACGGGCAGCTGGGAGTTTGGGATGTGGATGTAGAAAGCCAGGCTGAGAGGTGAATAATCGGTTGCTTTGCCCGTTTAGGGTTCAGTTGACTCATGACAAATACAGTGCAATGTTCTTTCAGCTGGTGACCTTTTGACAAGGAAGCTCCTTGTTTGGCAGTGTCACTCTACCAGTTAACGAAGGCAGTCCTCCCTGCGTCCCTGCAGTGACTCTCAGGGCCCTCGTTCATGTGCCTGTCTCCTGGCTTGACCCTTGCTACCCACGCTGGCAGAATGGCCACTGGCATTCTCTTAAGGTGCGCTGCTCTGCACCCTCAGCAGCTGGCCTGCTTTAATGTGGGCGGCCCTGGCCACTTTTGTCACTGCTCAGTGTTCTGTTTTCATTCTGTCTAAAGGGCACTGCTGGTGTCCTTTGGCAAGTACTTAACTGACTGTTCAGGCTTGTGACACCCGGCTAGTCTGACTCACCGTACCACCTTACAGCTTCCTTTTCGTGGGGTAACATGAGCTTCCTTATTAAGATGCCTGCCTTCCAGAAGGAAGATGGTGCTGGTATCTCACTGCAAAAGTGCAGCTCCTCATTTGCTTGCTCAGAGACATGCGTTTAGGTTGGCTGGGTTGCATTTCCTTAGGGACAATACTTGGAGTATCCTGAACTCAGCAGGACACTCTGGGCAAGAGCAAGTTTGGATGGTCTCTTCCTGGAACTTTTTTTTTCTTTTTTTGAGACAGAGTCTCACTCTGTTCATTGCCCCTAGCTAGAGTGCTGTGGCATCACAGCTCACAGCAACCTCAAACTCTTGGGCTCAATCCATCCTCTTGCCTCAGCCTCCCCGGTAGCTGAGACTACAGGTACCTGCCATGACACCGGTTTTTTTTTTTTTTTTTTTTTTTAGTAGAGATGGGATCTCACTTTTGTTCAGGCTAGTCTCAAACTCCTGAGCTCATGCAATCCAACTTGGCTGGCCTTTCAGGAACTTTTTTTTTTTTTTTTTTTAACGCTGATTGCATTTATTAGGTAAAGTCCCTCCCTTTCAGAAACTTTTAAAGGAAACATTTAAAAATTTAATTTTACAGCCTAAAGAAAGTATTTTTTAAATTAAATACAGCTCCCCCCCCACTCTTTGTTAAATTGTCTTTTTAAAAACATTTTTAACTATGATAAAACACACATACCCATTTTTAAGTGTATTAAATTGCCTTTTTAGTCTGTGGTCTAGTCTTTTGGAATTTTTCATCATGTTTCCTCCACAGAACACTTTTAAATCATGCTAACAATCCTGAAGAAGGTCATGCT
Organism: Perodicticus potto; assembly: GCA_963574655.1. Taxonomy (NCBI): domain Eukaryota; kingdom Metazoa; phylum Chordata; class Mammalia; order Primates; family Lorisidae; genus Perodicticus; species Perodicticus potto. The sequence goes on along the minus strand of CAUYRH010048898.1, from coordinate 54,162 downwards.
GTCAGATTGTGTAATGCCAAAGGGGAACAAAGGGAAACACAGGTAATTCCTTGGGTGGAGCAAAGTAAGACACTTTTTGGTCTCTATTAATAAAGCTCGGATATAGTTGGAACCTTTTTTTCTAACTTCTTATACTTTATGCTTGTGTTTTATTATTTTGTTTTAAGGTCAACTTGCCAAGCCTGTAAATATGATGAAGTACAAAATATTATAATTATATTCTAATTATGGCTTAAGGAACACTTTTAGAGTAGTTTAGTTCCTGAGTGAAATAAATAAGGAAGTGTAATTTCCTGCTTAATCATAGTTTTTTCTTCATTTTTATCACTTTAAAAAGTGATTTTGAAGACATGGCCATTTTTCGTTCCCAGTTCATCAGTTTCTCTCAGGTATTTATCCTACAGTTATAAAAGAACAATTCTCATAAACTGCATATATTAGCGCTTACTAGCCAGCCAGTTTGGGTTTCTGGACACCAAACTGAAATATTTGCTGAATTTTCTCACTGAAGAAGGTGCTTGCCAGAGCAGAAAGCCTGGAGAGGGAAGGGAGGCGAGGCAGGCGGTAAGAGTTGCACACAGGCCTGTGCTGCGGCTCCTGGCCAGCCAGAGGGGAGATGAGAGTGAGCAAGGGCGTTGGGAAAGGACAAAGTCTTGTTATGCACACACAGTCCTGTTTTAGCTCAGAAGAGGAAAAGTTACCAAGACATGGGACAGGCGATGTTGCGTGAGTCCGGAAAGAATTTGAGAGTCGTTCCTATGAGCTAGGGGCTCCCTTCTTGATACTGAAATACTTCACATCTTGGGGGTTTTTAGCTGGGTTTAGTGGGTCATGGTGTCAGCCTCGTTGCCAGATGGGAGCTGGGGCATATCATGGGACAAGGATGAAGATGCTGTCACATAATATGACAAAACCCACCAGAACTTTATTTAATTTATTTTTTTTATTTTTATTTTGTAGAGACAGAGTTTCACTTTATCGCCCTCAGTAGAGTGCCGAGGCATCACACAGCTCACGGCAACCTCCAACTCCTGGACTTAGGCGGTTCTCTTGCCTCAGCCTCCCGAGTAGCTGGGACTATAGGCCCCCGCCAAAACCACCAGAACTTTGAAAAACAGACTGTAAAAATTCCAAAGCAAAAAGAAACGAAATTGAATTTACTAACCTGTTGGTCAAGGAAACACACACACACCTTGAAGAAGTCAGGAGTTTGCAAGGCCTAGAAGGTGGCTGTTGTGCTAATGAGACTTGGAAATCACTTCCAGCACAGCGGGACTGAGTCCACAGTTTCCCGCTGTTTTCTGACAGTTCATTCTGGGAAGGCTCCCTGCTTCTGCTGTTTTCTCAGTGTCTCAGTTGCCATATTTAGGAGGAGCATTTCTTGCACCTGTTAGTATCCAGAAGTTTGCCCTAAAAACTTGGAGATTTTCCTCTTTAGGCAGGTGCCAGCCCTCAGCGAGTCCAAAGGGCATCATGGAAGAGTCTGGTAAAGTTAGACTTGCAGAGAGCCAGGATCGGGACCACTGTGGTGGCTTCACCACTGACCAAGGCAACTGGTTTCTCCTTCATTGGGCGCACCCCTGAGCTTCTGCACAAAGGGCAGGGGTCCTGGACACACAGCACTGCCTTCTCACTGGCACCGAGTGGCAAGCTCTGCCCGCCTCAAGTGCAGTTTGTGGGGGCTGCTTAGTCCCACTTGCCCACAAGTGGGGTTGATTATTATTATTTTGTGGAATTTATTATTATTTTTTTTTAGAGCAGTGTTTTAGGTTTATAGCAAAATTGAGAGGAAGGCAGAGATACGACCCTGCCCCACACATGCACTGCCTCCCCCATTATCAACAGCCCCCACCTAAGTGGTACATTAGTTACACCCAGTGAACCCACGGTGACCCATCGTTGTCACCCAGAGTCCACGTTTCACATTAGGGCTCACTCTTGTACTTTCTCTGAGCTTGGACAAGTAAGTGTGTAATAACATGTATCCTCCATAGCAGTATTATACAGAATAGTTCCACTGCCCTAAAAATCCTGGGCTCCACCTGTTGATCCCTCTTCCTCCCTAACCTCTGGCAGCCACTGATTTTTCACTGTCTACACGGTTTTGCCTTTTCTAGAATGTCATTTTGTTGGAGTCATACAACATGTTGCCTTTTTAAGGTTGTTGTCTTTCACTTAGTAATATTTGTTTAAGTGTCCTCAGCAGCCTGATAGCCCATTTCTTTTTAGTATTGAGTAGTATTCCATCATCTGTATGTACCACGGTTTGTCTATCTGGTCACCTACTCGAGGACATTTTGGTTGCTTTCTAGTTTGGGCAGGTGTGAACAAAGCTGTCTGAAACATCGTATGCAGGATTTTCTATGAATGTACGTTTTTAATTCCTTTGGGTAAATACCAACAAGTGTGATTGCTAGATCAGCTGCTGAGAGTATGTTTAGTTTTCTAAGAAGCTGCCGGACTGTCTTCCAAAGTGGCTGCACCATTGTGCATTCCCATCAGCCATGGATGAGAGTTCCTGTTGCTCCACATCCTAGCCAGCATTTGTTGGTGTCAGGGCTCAGGATTTTGGCCTTTGTAATAGATAGAAGATTTTTTTTTTTTGAGGCAGAGCCTCAAGTGGTCACCCTGGGTAGAGTGCTGTGGCATCACAGCTCACAGCAACCTCCAATTACTGGGTTCAAGCGATTCTCCTGCTTCCACCTCCCAAGAGGCTGGGACTACAGGCACCTGCCACAACGCCTAGCTATTTTTTGTTGTTGTTGTTGTTGTTGTTGTTGTTACAGCCATCAGTTGTTTGGTGGGCCCAGGCTGGATTCAGACCCGCCAGCTCAGGTGTACGTGGCTGGTGCCTTAGCTGCTTGAGCCATAGGTACCTAGCCTAGAAGATGTTTTTAAATAGGTTCTACCTCCCCATTTTCTGCATGGATTAAGTCCACCCTGGGGGACAATGATCTCTGTGGTACCTAATCTTTGCTTCCAGAGTGTTTTAAATCTTTTAAATGGGAAGCATTTTCACCTGGTGATTCTAATCTTCAATCTTGTTTGTCAAATAATGTTTCTTTAGATATTTTTCATGAAATGTCATTTAAGAAGTATTTTCTCTTTCCTTTAAGTATGAATTATTTAAGTATGAATATACTTTTCTTTGCCACCTTAAAAAGAAATTTGAGGTTCTTCAACCATGCCTGTCGGCTTCAGTGTCTGCCAGAATTCTTGCTATAATTTGGGTAAGTAGTTGAGCTCATCTCCAAACACACAGCAGTTTTAAGATTTTCTTTTCAGATCCTGTATATGTTTTAATCTTTGTCATCAATGCACGTCCTGTTTCCTTTGATGAGGATGAAAAGTGCTGCTGATAAACAACTGGGTTTCAGTTGATTCTTTTATTTTTTTTTTTCCAGTTGATTCTTTTAAAATGCAATACATTTCGTCTCCATCGTTAAGCCTTGTGCTTATTTTTTTGTCATTGTAGTAAGAGGTCGTGTTTGTGGATTGCTTACTTTGTGCCAGGCATCATGCCAAGTCCTTTCTGTGTAGTGCAGCAGTTCTCAATCAGTGGGTATCAACCCACAGGAACTGTATTAAAGGGCCGTGCATGGCATTGGGAAGGTTCAGAACCACTGATGTAGTGTCTCATTTGATGCTTACATCTTTGCGAGGTGTCATAATCTCCATTTTTACAGGTGAAACTGCAGCCCAGAAATGTAAAATAATTGGCCTGATTATGCAAATGGTGGATCTGGAATTTGAGGCTCTGGCCCATGAGCTCATGTACTGAAACCACGCCTCAGTTTTTGGGACAGCCTCAGTTGTTGTTTGTTCAGTCTCCATTTGGAACCATTTGTTAAGGTCTGGGCTGCGAGTGACAGGCCTGAACACTCAGAATCACGGTGCGATGACCACTCAGTGGGTCAGTGTTGTGACAGCTCCAAGGAGCAGTTGAGCAGGTTCTGTCTATCCAAATCCTGATCTCTGGGTTTGATGAACTTTGTTCACGATCTCTGGATCACTCTCTGCTCTAGGCCTGGACTTACATGCTTTGATCAAACTTGGTGTTTCATTGTAATATTAACTTGCATTTTTCCCATCAGGAAGGATGGGCATCTTTTCGTTTTTCTAAGTCTTGTCTGTTCATATCCTGTTTCTCACTGTGTTTTAAAGGAAGGCAACTGCAGCTTGCCTCATGGGTGAGCAGGGTGGCCTCATCTTTAGAGCACCCTTTTTTCAGCATGGCCTGCTCCCCTGTCCTAGATGTGCCTGTTCACCTGGTCAGATGCTACTCATTCCACATGTACCACTATGGCCTAAGTTCTGGGTTATCTTTCTTTTTGTCGTTTTCATATTGAATTAAGTGGGATAATACATGTAAGTGAGAAAAAATAGCAGTCAGTTCTGTTCCTTTAAAATGAATGGTTATGGTTCCTGGAAATTGCATTTATGGGAGAAGGGGTGTATCAGGGTGTGTCAGGTGCCATCCTCAAACCTTGGTGACTTTTACAACGTGGTTTGTTTATGGCTTACTGGAGCAGTGAGTGGTTTCTGTACTCTGCAGCTTCTCAGGGACACGGGGAGGGAAGGGCTTCCTCTCAACAAGCGTTTCCATGATCTCAGGAGCAGGGGACAGAGCGGCGATGAGCTTTGAGTGGGTTTTACAGCCTGTGCCAGAAGTGACTCCTGTAATTCCACTCAGCTTATTGGCCAGGTAAGTCCTGTTGCCTGGCCTGAGTCAGAAGGGCAGATTGATGGGATCCTGCCATGTGCACAGGCTGAGGGAACCAAACCTGTGAATCCCAGATGCCCCCGTAGGGAGTACTTAATTTGCGCCTCAAATAGCAGAAGTCCTTAGACTACATTGAGCAAAAATGATATTTGGTGGTAACATAGAAAAGAGAAAACTCTGTCTTGACAAAAATAATCATTACAGTTGCAGACAGCTTTTAGCTCTTCTACTCTTGAGTCCATGGAGAAAGCCCGTTGTCACAAGAATCACAGGCATGGTTTTCTGTGAGCCCCGTCTTCAAGCCTGGCCAGGAGTTGATAATTATTGAAGCTGGGACGTGGTTGTCTAGCTATTCTACCTGCTTTTCTGTGTATTGGGAAATGTCGATAACCAAACACACTGTTTCCCCAGTTGCTCACATCCCCTCTCTGCCCTCGTCCTCTGTGACAGTGAGTTTAATGGCCTCTCCCAGTTGTTTGTATTTGAACATAAGCACTTTGTCAACATTGTTTTGTTGGCTTTGCCTTTGTTTTAAGGTTGAAAGGAGTGAATCATGGCGCCTAGAGATGATACTGGAGCAGAGAAGTTCAGATCAGGTTTATTGAAAAGGGTGGGTGACTGCCTGGGCAGTGCAAAGGTGTTTTGGGGGGGCAGTTAGAGACCCCTTTTGTATGGGGTGGGCAGATTTTACAGCTTGCCTGCAAGGTTAGGGTCCTTTGGCACAAACTTATAGGGGTGGGGCTAACTAGATCTTTTGTGTCTTTGTCTTAGGATAGCAGTTCTCAACTTGTGGGTCGCAACCCACTGGAACTGTATTAAAGGGCCACGGCATTAGGAAGGTTGAGAACCACTGTCTTAGGAGGAGGTGGGAAGGGGGAGGGAGAGAAGGAGAAGGGGAAAAGATTAGCGTGTGGCTGCATTAGCCCCCCAGCATTCCTGACTTTTATTAAAAGAGGTGATGGAGATGATGGTCTGTCTTCTGAAATTTCTTCTAGCTGGATAGGATTGTAGTCCTGAGTGGGATGAGTTGGTTGTTGTAACAGCTTTGAAGATTTAGGGTACACCGGTAGAGGGTTTGGGAGTGGTAGAAATTGAGTTGCAAATGTGGCTGACACCTTTTTTACCTTGTCTGAATAAATGAGGACAGGAATTGGATGACATAGGGGCAATGGTTAATGCAGGAGGATTGCAGTGAAAGGGCCTAAGAGGTGTAAGATCAGTGTTCCCATGGGCTGTTGAAGTGGGATCCCTTATTTCGAGAGCATAGGTAGGTAGGTTGTTCCCAGAGTCAGGTGATGCCCTCTCAGACCAGATCAGACTTGGTGATGTAGAAACAGCACGGCTCCTGTGTTAAAGAGCAAGTTACTTAAGGCCATCCTGGTGTGACGAAGTTGAGCCCATTTTCAAGTCATTTTGGTTAGAGCCTGTTGATTCATGGGATCACGGGTTCCAGAAAGTGACTGAATCTCCTTTGTTTTAAATCGATTATGCTTTCCCTTCTAGTGTCTTTCTCCGTTGTTGAGAAAACATGGTTCCGAGGTTTTAGTGAAAGATGCCTCTTGGGACATGTTATTTTACGGACCCAGCGTTGTATCGGTAGGCAGGGCTCCATTCTTTAGAAAGGTATGACCTTGCTTGGGCTTTATGAATAACTATCTATCTCTGGAGAAGTTTTAAAATGGCAGCCACTGTTGAAAAACTTTTCTGCTTTCAGGGTTGCTGTCAGTCCCACTTTCTCTCTTTTTCTATCCTTTCTCTGGGCAGAGGGAAGTTGTCACGGGTGGGGGTGGTGGAGTGGCTGCTGGGCCTGTGAGCTCACCCCGCCCTGCTCCCGCCCGGGCACCTGTGCTTGTGTTGGGTGTGGCTGAGGGAGCACACGTGGCTTCCTGTGCCACTGTAGTGAAAGCCACTGGCTCTGAAGCCCCGTGGTTCTGTGTCTTGAGCCACAGTCCCATCTGTGCTGGGGGGAGGAAGTCCAGGGATCAGTGGGGTAGGGAAGAACGGAGGGCCTTGAGAGTCCAGGGGCAGGTTGGGGGGAAGGGGTGGTAGGAGCTGGAGGAATCCCTGGAGAAGGGAAGATATGAAGAATGGGGAGGATAGAGGGGGAGTGTTAGAGTGACAGTTTGTATAGGGAAGGGTAAGAGCAGAGAGAAAGGCCTGAAGACAGGGAATTTCATTCCATCTGCCACTTTTCTTTTGGAGGAAATTATTTAAGTTCTTGAAGATACTGAAATTGAAGGTCCCATTTTCTAATTTGTATTGAGGTTGAAGGAGAAACCCCCGGTGTATCTCTGTTGAGGGGGGCGGGAGGGCATCGCCCATGTCTCAAATTTCCTTTACCTACCTCGGTGGAAAACGTGTCACGTGTCCCTTGATCCCCACAACCCAGGGCTTGGAGAAGCTAAAACCAAGAAAGACTGAGAAAGGTCAGGCACCACCATTTTTCTCAGAGAACTTAAGGTCCCTTGGAGCTTAAAAGCCTAAAAGAGGATGTAGCACTGGGCTTGAAGTGAAAAACAAAAAACGAAATGATTTGAGGGGCCCGGGAGAGAACACAGCACTGGGACAAAACCATGTAGTTAGGCACCAATGAATGAAGGAAGAAACGAGGTGAGGACACGGAGGCACAGAGCGAGATAAACAGCCAGCTGAGGGAGGGTCTGTTTGGAGCTATTTAGGGACCTTACTCATGTTTAAATGACAGTTGGGCAAAATCTTCTAGGACTCTCCCACAGTTGGATCAGTGGAGTTGGGTCTGGCAACAACTGAACTAGGTTCTGAGAAAAGTGGGATGACTAGGGAGGCCAGCAGCCAGCGGCCAGTCCCGGGATTTGGCACCATATGAAAGTTGTAAACGGTGGCAATGGGGCCCAGAGACGAGGCTGCAGTGGCGATGTTCAGGCCAGGTTTATTGAAAGGGGAGGGTGACACACTTGGGCAATGCAAAGGTGGCATTGGGACAATTGTGGCATTGTGTCTAGGGACAATTAGAGACCTCTTTTATGTGGGGCTGGGGAGGGTGGGCAAATTTCACAGCTTGCACAGAAAATTAGGGTCCTTTGGTGCGAACTTCTAGGGGTGGGGCTAATCAGATCCTTTGTGTCTTTGTCTTAGAAGGAAAAAGGGAAAGGGTGCATGTGTGGCTATATCAGCCCCCCCCCACAAAGGTATCAGACTCTTCATAAGTAATGTTTTAAAGCATTTCTTAATGACCACTATGTATGTCTGATTTTTCCTAAAGATGTCATTTTCTTGAAACTGACAGTTCATTTAGACCACTGGCTTCAAAAGAAAAATATTCTTGTTTTCCTTCCCTTTACATCCGACTGTGTTTCAGTGGTAGGATCCTTCTGTCTACAGGAGGAAAACTATCATGGCCTTAAGCCCATGCTGCCTGGGGCTGGCGATTCTGACACCTAGATGGAATGCAGACTGCTGTTGGTGTTGCAAATGTCTTGGTCATTCTTCCAGACTTTTCTCTTTGTTTTAGGCATTGTGGAAAGTGCCAAAGGTAGCAGAGATGAGTCAGATAGTCCCTGCGCTCAAGTTACAGAGGGGAAATGTCCTGCCTGGGGAGACTATTCTGCTTCACAGAGGTGACATTGAACTAAATGGCAAGGGGGATGGATGGGAAGGACATGAAGCTGAGGGGCAGGCCAAGGGCAGGCAGGAACCATGGACTTGAGGCAAGGTGAATAGGAGTTGTACTAAGGAGGCCCTCAGATGACCTTTAAATAATCGTGGACTTTACTCTGTAGGCTTTCAGTAAATATTTGTATAAGTGAATGAGCTGGTTATATGGATAGGTCCACTGAAATGTCAGACACTCTGAATTATAAGATTGAAAGTCATTAGGAGCCTCCCAGTCACCCTGCCTGCTAATGGTCACTCGATGCCATGAAGAACAGCATGGATCTGTTCATACTCCTGACTCTGTGATGCTTTCACAGTGACAGGTCACATGTCACTGTGACCTGTATGTCACCCTACATACAGAGGGTGAACTCAGGAATATTGTTGCTGTGTTCCAGCAGGGAGATGAAGTTTTCTCTTGTGGAACTGACAAAGAAAATGTAAAATGATTGAAAGAGGTTTATTCTGAGCCAAATTTGAGGGCCATGGCTGATAGTGTGGAAAGCTCAGTAGGTGTTCCACGCAGGATGAGAAAAGAACTTTCTAGACCTAGGATATAACACTATAGACTTCATTCTGTCTTTTAAAAGGAAAGAGGGAGTGAGAGAGGCAAAGAGAGTGGGGAAAGACAGAGAAGAGAGCAGGGAGATGGTGTGGTTTAAAGAACAAGAATGCCCACTATTGAGGTCCGGAGGTTAGCAGACTTTAAGGGAGACAAAGAAGAAAAGGTAATTGCAGCCAAATTCATAAGGTGATGGGGATGTGAACATTGTGTCTGCTTTTCCCTCTGGCTAGATTAAAGACTTTTTTCAGGTGTTTCTGATCCTGAGGCCTGATGTTCACACCCCCTTATTCTTTTGGGACTCTGGGAACCCAGACAAAGGAGCTAAAGAAATGTAAAGGGAAAGAATTTACATTTCCTTTTGTCTTCTTAGATCTTCAGTGGTTTGTGAAAACTGAAATGAGGGGGCTGCTAGCAGGAGAAAGAGGAAGAATGCAGGGAGAGAGAGAGAGACAGAGAGAGAGACTGACTTTAGTCCTTGTGAGTCAATCTTGTCATTTTACTATAAAGACCAACCATCCCTACAATGGTCCAGACTATGCCCAGGAAGCCTTGAGCAAGTGGACTCACAATGGTTGGGTTACAGTTTGTTTTTGTACATTTCAAGGAGACAGGAATTAGACATAAAATCACAAATCAATACAAGAAAGGCTTGGCTTGGTTTGGCCCAGTTGGGGAGGTGTCATTACAGGTTGTTTGTGGGTTTAAAGACTCTCTGATTTGTAAGTAGTTAAGGAAATGAAGCTTGGTGTAAATGCTTGGATTGTTTTAAGTTAAGGAAGTCCTTCCATCACCGAGAAGCTGCAGGCCACATATATTTGTTATGTAAATTGAGGACTGGAAGTTTGTCTTGGATAGCCTTAGGCCTGTTAATGAGCTAAGAGGGATATCTGTAAGAAGGGAGGGGGCATGATGTAACCTCTTCTCACAGCCAGTGACTCAGTTTTAGGGTATCCCCTTGGCCCAGAGGGAGGTCCATTCAATCAGTAGGGGTGGAGGGTATTTTAGTTCACAGAACACAGGTGTCTCCCATCATGGTTTCAGACTGGTGGAGGTGCCAGGTCAGGGCCTGGAGGTGTCCCCCAGCCCCCAAGTCCTGTCTTCTAGGTGGGCCCCCACTCAGATCCCCCTGGTTATGAAGCTGAACTGGGAAAAGGGGGTATTAGTGTAGACCTCTTCCTCCTCTGGAGCCAAACTCCAGGGGCTTCTGTGGCACACAACAAACAGGGGTCTTCAGGGTGTTCTGCTTAGTCTCATACGTACACTGTTGGCTTCCTGAGACAGAAAAGCACACAGCCCCCACCTCTGCATGGGTTTTGAGCTGAGGTGTGACCAAGAAGCCAGCTGGGTATTAACAAAGTCACTCTGGTTCTTATCTCATTTCCAGCATTGCCAGGGCTTCCCTAGGCCCTCCGTTTGCAGTCCCTCTGCCCTCCTGTCCATATGCCTCTTTCATAGAACCACACCAGCACCTGGTCACAGTCGTGTTGGCCTCGCCAAATTCACTGTCTACAGTGTATGTCACTGCCTTCTTCCTCCTGTGTCTTCCTCTTGTTTTACAGGCTCTGCAGAGCAACCTGAAATATTCCTTGTTGCCCAGACGGCTCATCATCAGCAAGAGACTAGCTCAGTGTTTACATCCTGCCCTGCCCAGTGGTGTGCACTTGAAAGCCCTAGAGACCTATGAGATTATCTTTAAAATTGTGGGAACCAGATGGCTGGCCAAGGATTTGTTTCTCTACAGGTACCATTGCTTTTCTGCTGTATCATTATTGCCTGAGTGATCCCCATTTCAGCCCACAAGATAAGAAATTAACAAATGAGCAAAATGAGCGTGGAGTCGGGGGGAGTGTGACAGTTCATCATAAAGCAGTCACCGGGAGGTGAGCATGGTTCACCTTCTGGAGTATATCCCTTCTCTTGTCTCTAAGTGGGATCTGATCGTGCAGCCAGCTTGGTTGCCTGCTCTTTACCTACTAGTTTTATGACCCTCTCATGCCAAGCACACATCTAGGCCAGGCACTGTGATTTACACCTATAGTCCAAGATGAGAGGATTGCTTGAGCTCAGGAGTTTAAGACCAGCCTGAGCAAGAGTGAGATGCCATTTCTACTAAAAAGATAGTGAAAAATTAGCTTGGTGTTGTGGGGGGCGCCTATATTCGTAACCTCAGGAGGATGAGGCAGGGAGATGTCTTGAACCCAGGAGTTTGAGGTTGCTGTGAGCTAGGCTGAAGCTACGACATACTAGCCTGGGCAATAGTTTGAGATTCTGTCTCAAGGAAAAAAAAAACCCACACGTCTGGATCACCAGATTCAAAAACTTGTCTGTTTGCTGCTTTTTAAAATTGAGATGGGGCTCGCTCTCATGCCTGTGCTAGAATGCAGTGATTCCATCACATCTCCCTACAACTTTGAACTCCTGGGCTCAGGCAATCCTCCTGCCTCAGCCTCCTGAATACCCGTGCCCACCATCAGCACCTGGCTAATATTTTTCATTTTCTTAGTGACAGGATCTTGTTATGTTGTCTAGGCTGGTCTCGAACTTCCGACCTCAAGCATTCCTCCTGTTTTGGCCTTGTGAGTCACTGGGATTGCAGGCATGAGCCACTCCTCCCAGCTGTTTGCTTTTTATAACTCCCTTTAGCTGGCACGGCACCTGTAGCTCAGTGAGTAGGGCGCTGGCCACATACACCAAAGCTGACGGGTTCAAGCCCGGCCCAGGCGGCCCGGGCCTGGTAACCAGCAATGACAAACTGCAACCAAAAAATAGCCGGGCATTGTGGTGGGCACCTATAGTCCCAGCTACTTGGGAGGCTGAGGCAAGAGAATCACTTAAGCCTGAGCATTGGAAGTTGCTGTGAGCTGTGACATCATGGCACTCTACCGAAGGTGACATAGTGATTCCCTTTAGCTGACTTGCCATTTGGAACTCCTGCCTGGGTGTCTCATCCCTGCCCTGTTCCCTCTTGTTCTTTCTCAAAGCTGTGGCTTATTCCCTCTCCTGGCGCATGCAGCTATGTCGGTGAGGCCCGTGCTGCTCGGCCTGTACGAGAAATACTTCCTCCCACTGCAGAAGCTGCTCCTGCCTAGTCTGCAGGCCTTTGTCGTCGGTCTGCTGCCTGGCCTCGAGGAGGGCTCCGAGATCTATGACAGGTGGGTGGGCATCTTGTCCAGGCTGTGTTTATCCTACTTTATGAGAAACGGAAGCGGTGGTGACAAAATAGCATGTTCCCCCTGGGAATCCCACTGTCTGTCCTTGATGAAGAGGAAGTCCCAGGCTTAAGGAGATGAGATCCTTTACCAAGAGAAACATAGTTAGCTAGTAAGGTCATAGTGCAGGGTTCCTCTACACCCTGTCCCATCTACACCCTGTCCCATTATAGCAGTGGTTCTCAACCTGTGGGTGGCGACCCACAGGAACTGTATTAAAGGGCCGCGGCATTAGAAAGGTTGAGAATCACTGCATTATAGGTTTATAGAGCATAAGACACACATGAGGGCCCCTTTAATGGAGGAAGCGAGCAGACCCTAGCTGGGCACATTATCACGTTGAGTCCTATGCTCCAGGAATTACCTCTGCTCACGGGTGAGGGTAAGAAGACTCACTAGTTGCATGGCCAGTGAGCAGCAGAGCTGGGGTTCTATTCCACATGTGTCCGATTAATAATCAACATGTGGAAAGGCCTCCTTTGTTCAGTTATACTAGGCCACTTCTAAATAAACGAGGTCAGGATTCACAGACAGGGCTTGAGAAGTAATAAGGTGTGATGTGAACCAGAATAGCCTGAGAAATTTCAGCAGCACCTTGGAGAAATTTGTAAAGCTCACATGCCCAAAAGTTCCCATAGGGGCTTTTGTTCGGTCACTGTTAGGAGCAGGAGAAAGTGTGTATCCATGCAGGTTACTGGGTATACACTGTGCCCTTTTTTTCCCTGGAGAATTATAAAGTAAGAACTCACTTCTAGCATTTTAATGATTCTGAGAGATGCCACAGTGGCCAACCTCTGTTAATGGGACCTGATCTTGTGCTTGAAGAAGCTGCTGTTGGTTCAAACAAGGTCCGTGCTCACCTCCCCGTGCCAGGCCCAGCCACGTTGCCCTTGTCGTGATGTTGGCTGTTGTCTGAAGGGTGTGAGCGGTTCAGGTGGAATCAAGGACTCGACCCAAGGTCCACCTGCAGTGTCCACCATCCTCGAAGAAACGACAGGATCAGAGCCGTGGCTCTCCATTTCCCAGTGGAGATGCCTCTTGTACAGTCACTTCCTCAGGAGGCAAAATCTGTCTTGTTGCCGTTTTAAGCCTCACACATTGCCCTGTGGCTGGTGCACAGCGAGCTTGGTGAGATGTTTGTGCTAATGAATGGTCAGGTCTCATGGGAGGCAGCAGAAAGGCTATTACAGACTCCATGTCCCTGGAAAGAGCCCAGCTCCAGGCTCTTTCTAGGGGTTGTGCTACATCCGTGTTCCATAACAGATAGGTGTGTATGTGTGTGTTGATGTGTGTATACGTATTTTTTTCTATCATCTGACAGATGAGCACATTAGTTCCAAAAACTTACTATAGTTCTTTTAAATCGTAAGTATAAAAATCACATGAGAAGCATGTAAATAGTTGGAGGGGTTTTGTTTGTTTTCTCCGTTGATAAATGAAGGTTCATTTGAACAGTTGCTAATGTTGTTTAACATTGATATTTTTTTTCCAAGCATGATGATTTCTTGACATTGCACCAAGAGTTGAGTAAAGCTTTGTAAATCACTGAATATAGTTAGCTGTGATCAGAAACCAAGTCCAGAGCCTCACCCAGAATTTATTAGTTGTCAGCTGTCCAAGGGAGACGCTGGTCAGAGGCCAAAACCCCACTGAGCATGCGTTTTAGGCATAGTCATCGACTCAGCTACATAGGATTTTTTTGTTGCTTTATCCATTTTAGACTGAGACAGTTTGGCAGCTGTTCCCAAAAGTGCACAGGAATTGGGCGAAACATTGTAGCAAATATTGTGCAAAAATAGGAAAGGAAGAGCACAGTATAGGGAGAAATTAGAAAGGGTGACTTAGGCTGGGGCTGGTGAAGGCTGGCATGACTCACAAGTTTTGGGTAGCAGTGGACTGTGTCTGGTTTGTGCATTTTAGTAAACTATAAGGAACTGAAACTTTGGCTAGTGTTAGGCTGTACTGTTCACCTTGACTTTCTAACCTTTTGAGTCCCATAAATTGCCTGCTATTGACCATAAATCTTTTCTTAAGGTACCCAGGAAATAGGTACATACTTCTCTCACTGTACTCAGAAAACGAAATTAGAAAGGTGAACAATTTACTAATCTCTTCTAAGGAGATGAGAAGAGGTCAGTATTTTTAACAATTTGTAAGAAGGTAAAAACTGGCTCACTGGAAATTTCTGCTTAAATCAATGCTTTTCTTTTTTTCTTTTTTTTAAATCAATGTTTTTCAACCTGGGGTGATTTTGCCCCCTGGAGACAATTGACCCTGTCTGGAGAACTTTTTGTTTGTCACAACTGGGAGTGGGAAGGGTGCTACTGGCATTTAGTGGGTAGAGGCTACAGGTGCTGCCGAACATAGGACAGCATGCATGTTGCCACCACAACAAACGCCTGGTCGCAGGTGTCAGCATCGTGGAGGTCGGAAAACCCCATTTAAATAGTGTAAAATATCAATGAACTTTTCTTCTGATTGGGTTCAGGCACTGTAATGATGAGCTCTTCTGGGTCTAGACTTTTATCCCTTCCTTGGCACCCTGTCCAACCTTTATTTCAGGGTACCAGATACCAGTGTCACTGCCTTTCTTGTTGAGTTTTAGACGATCACACCCAAGCTGCACGGTCCTGTAACAGCTTGGAGATCCACAGCTGTCTGTTCTATGAGTCTGAGGAGCAAAAGTGGTGGAACATGTGGGGATTGCAGCCCCAGCCCTACACCATGCACTCGTCCTCAGTTGAGCGGACCCAAGCGTGTCTGTCTTTGTTTTTTTTTTTAAGAATATAAAAGTATAAGTTTACTTTGTATTAGAAAGAGGGGAAATAGTGGAGGGAAGAGATAAGAAGGAGAAGAGAACAGAGAGCAGGGAGGGAGAAGGGAAGACAGGGGTGAGGGAAAAAGTGCGAGAGAATAGCTTGGCATTCCAAAGAAAGGAAGGAGGACTTTCAGCTGCGTCTGTGTCTTGAATGAGCAGCTTGTAGGAGGCGGACGTGAGCAGCAGCCAGGGTGAATGAAGAAGAAAGGACACAGTCTGGGTTTGGAGTTCTGGTATTGGTTGGTTTTGAAGAGGCTGTATAAACTGAACACTCATTTTGCATTTACTTTTTTTTTTTTAAATAGGCTGTCACTCTTTTGCCCAGGCTAGAGCACAGTGGTATCATCACAGCTCACAGCAACCTCAAAGTCCTGGTCTCAAATGATCCTCCGACCTCAGCCTTCCAAGTAGCTGGGGCTACTGGTGCACTCCACTGCACTCAGCTAATCTTTTTATTTTTCGTAGAGTAGGGGGTCTTGCTCAGGCTGGTCTTGAACCCCTGGCCTCAAGCAGTCGTCTTGCATCGGCCTCCCAAAGTGCTAGGATTGCAGGCGTGAGGCACTGTTTTGAAGCCTAATTTTGAAATTTAACAACTGAGATGACACTAGTTTTTAACCAGTTTTTGCTTGTCCATAGCAAGGTTTGTTATAATTGCTGTCTTTTCCACTGTGACATCATGTAAATAATTTGTCCCAGTAACTTTTTTCAGAATGAAATGAGACTTAAGAAATAAAGCTAGATTTCTTTAATATAGGGAACTATCTAGTATATTTAGAATACTGGAGAAGGGATAGCACGGGCAGCTTTTCCCAGGCTTTTTAGCAGTGGAAACCGCCCTCTCTCTCCCACCCCCCGCCGCAATCTGTGACACATCCCTAGTGGGCAGTGTTCCTTGGGACATTCTTTGGGAAATATGCCATTCTAAGCAAAGGGGTCTGTGATAGCAGTGCGTGTACATTATAGTGTTTGCGATGTTGTTTTCAGAGCTAGGCAAAGATAAGCTCTGTTTGTTTGCTTAGCCTTTAGTAGAAGACCAATCGATAATTTCAACCAGTAAATCATTCTGTGTACTTTTCCTGAAGACTTGGCTTTACTTACACCTCTTCATTTGTTTTGTTTTTTTTTTCTCAGAAGATGATAGTGTACATTATTTCCCACAAGTATTTTATGAGACAAAAAAGTTCAGGTGAGGCCATGCGTGGTGTTTCACACCTATAATCCTATCACTCTGGGAAGCCAAGGTGGGTTAATTGCATGAGCTGAGGAGTTGGAGACCAGCCTGAGCAAGAGCGAGAGTACTAAAAATAGAAAAACTAGCCGGGTGTGGTGATGGACAACTGTAGTCCAGCTACTCAGGAGGCTGAGGCAGGAGGATGGCTTGAGCCCAGGAGTTTGAGGTTGCTGTGAGCTAAGCTGATGCCACAGCACTCTAGCCTGGGCAACAGTGAGACGCTGACTCAGAAAAAAGTTCAGGTGAGTTTTAAGGAGACCAAAATTGAGTTTTAATATGAAGAGGTAGTCGATACTTTTTGTCTTTCATCTAAAAGGGTCTCAAGTACCAGCTGAGTGTCAGATGCCCATCTGAGCACCAAGCTGTGCCAGCAAATAGGGCAGACCTGAGCCAGCGCGTGTGTGGCCCCGGCACCAGCTCTCTTCTCCTAGACTGAGAGATAGAAGCTCTTTTCCCTGCTCTAGGTGACTGCATACACACAGGGACTTTAAACTTGCCCTGGGTCCCACAGCCAGGAAGGATAAGAGCCAGGATTTGGGCGTAGGAGGGCTGGCTCCACCATGAGGCCAGCATGGTCCGCCTGTCAGTGTTTTCTGCTGTCTTTGCCAACAGCGAGCACGTGAGAAGCCGAATCCTGTCAGGTGATGGGCCAGATCCTGTAGTAGGTGAAATCCCTTCATGGAACTTGCCTCTGCATTATTATTATTTTTTTTTTTGACAGAGCTTTAAGCTGTCGCCCTGGGTAGAGTGCTGTGCCATTGTAGCTGACAGCAACTTCCAACTCCTGGGCTGAAGCGATTCTCTTGCCTCAGCCTCCCGAGTAGCTGGGACTACAGGTGCCCGCCACAATGCCTGGCTAATTTTTGGTTATAGTTGTCATTGTTTGGCAGGCCTGGGCTGGATTTGAATCCTTCAGCTCCTATGTATGTGGCTGGCGCCTTAGCCACTTGAGCTACAGGCGCCAAGCCTATCCCTGCTATTTTGCTGGCAGACGCTGTCACCAGCCTTTGGGCTGTGTCTAGTATGTCCAGGGAAGTGCCTCTGTCCATATCAGGTACACCGCCGAGCAGAGAAGGCCCTGCCCTCGGTCCCATCAGTGGGAAAACGAGCCCTGTTCCACTGTGGCATTGCCTCTCTTAAAGGACACACATGAAGGTGCTGACTTAGTGTCATGGGAGACCCAGACAAAGATAAGGAACAGATAAATGTCAGGCTTCAGTTAAGAGCTCCTTGGAGTGGAGGTGCTATAGGCTGAAAGAAAGAAAATACCCTTCCAGGCTTTATGGAACTTGCAGGGTAGAGGAAGGCCCTGAGCATTTTTGTCATTAGTAGCATTGCTACGGTTAAATGTCACTTGGCCCATTTTGGCCTGTGCTCAAAGTGGTGGTGTCTGTATAACTGCTCATGTCTCCAGTAGTCACATCAGCCTTTCCTTTTTTTTTTTTGGGGACAGAGTCTCACTTTATTGCCTTCAGTAGAGTGCTGTAGCGTCACGGCTCACAGCAACCTCAAACTCTTAGGCTTAAGCAATTCTCTTGCCTCAGCCTCCCAAGTAACTGGGACTACAGGTGCCCGCCGCAATGTCTCGCTATTTTTTTGTTGTTGCAGTTGTGGTCGTTGTTTAGCTGGCCCAGGCCGGGTTTGAACCCACCACCCTCGGTGTATGTGGCTGGCTCCATAACCACTATGCTACGGGTGCTGAGCCTTTCCTTTGTTTTTGACAAGTGACTCCTTGTGCTTTGACACAGAGTGGCTGATCTGCTCATCCCCTTTTGATGGTGTAGCCACCCTTCTGTGGATGCTTCAGTATCCATGTCAATGCTGGGGTCGAGACAGTGCTGTTCAAACGCTTTCTGTTGGCCAAGAAGCCACACCTCTCAGTGACATGTTTGTTTTAGCAAATTCAGATTCAGTGTGACAGCCAGCAGCTGGATAAATGCAAAAGGGCAGGACTGGCAGCAGCCACAGGGATGAGGAAGGGGGTGTCTCTCCAGCTGGGGCTGTGTTCACTGTGGTCATCTGTACAATGTTCACAGGACAGCCCGCAGTGGGAGATGGGAAGGTGGAGACAAGCCCTTGAGTTCTCGCATCTCTTATCCGCAGAACAGATGCTCTACTCCTGAGACTGTCACTGGTGGTTGGCAGAGAGGTGTTTTATGCTGCCCTTTGGGGCAGCGTCCTGGTGAGCCCGTCCATCCGCCTTCCCGCCTCGCTTTTTGTCGTCAGCCACATCAACAGGAACTGCCCTGGCAAAGAGCAGAAGTACATGCTGGGCAGCGATTACCAACTCACGGTAGGTGCTTTGCTCCTCACAGGGCACGTGGGCACAGTGTCCTCCTGGGCAGGTTGTCCCCAAGGCTGCAAAGGGACATTGGGAGATAGAGGCATGCCAAGCCGCAGTGTGCAGTGTGTAGTGGCAAGCCTCTGAGGCGGCCCCGAGGAGCTGTCAGGACAGCTCCATGCAGTGGAGGGCAGTGGTGGTTTTTTTTTAACATATGCATTAAGATTTACATTTTCGAATAAGCCTTGTTCACATCCAAGGAGGGCCCTTCTGGAGGTTTCTCACTCTTCAGCAGTACACTGAGCTGTATGGTACATGGAAGACCTCTGCCTGAAGGGTCTGTTGCTTTGGCTGGAATCCTGTTTCCTTCCCCTGCCTCATGTCACGGGGACCACCCCCACACACACACTCCCTCCTCCTCTGGCCTCCTGCCCTTGCTCTCAAACCCAAATCGTCCAGGCTCCCAGGTGTCCATCTTCAGGTACTTCAGGCAATGACATCCCTTCTCATGACATTACCAAAGGGAACTTGCTAGGCCTTTGCCTCTTTTCCCCAAATCCACCTCTGTGTTTTTACAGCTTGTGTCTGTCGCCACCTGCTGGTGCACCCACACTTGGACCTGAAGTATTGAGAGTGAACCCAGGGGTTAGGGAGTCTACAACTTGGTGGAAGTGGCTAGCCCCTCTGAGTCCGTTCCTCTTCGCAAAGTGGGAGTGGAAGTACATGCTGCAGTCCATTTGAATGTGTGTCCTCAGAGTGTTAGTTAAACTTGAGGTTCCCGTGGGATCTTTCTGGGATCATAGAATTTGCGATCTTAAAACCCAACCAACCATGTGGTGCAGAACCCCCCAGCTCTCAGAGGGAGCAGGTGAGCGCTGCAGCTGAGTGTCTCCCAGTGTCACACAGCCTCCCGACCTCTAAGCTGGAGTCTACGCCCGCCTGCCTACAGCTCGTTGTCCTCCTCCACATGGTGCAACATGGTGGGTTTACGATTCCCAGAAGTTACTTTCATTTCTGTGACTATAAAGAGTAGCCTGAAAATGACGTTATTTCAGTGACATCTTGGAATAAGGTTTTAATGCTGGTTCATCATTTACAGGTAAAATCTTTGAGTGCTTCCCTGTTGGATTCCAATGTTCTTGTGCAAAGAAATAATCTGGAAATTGTTCTGTTTTTCTTCCCTTTTTATACTTGTCTGGTAAGTCATTTTTGTTCTTCTGGGTAAGTCACAGCAGTTTCCCACAGCAGGGTGTGGGGGGGATAGATCTCAAACAGTTTTGTCTTCGGAGCAGAACTCAGCCTCTAGGTTGAGCAGTTTGAGCTTTCAGCTGATTAAAGATTCATTTTTGTGAGGATGGTGTTTCATAGCAAATATTGAGTGTCATCTTTCCATGGGCAACACATAAAGAACCACCCCCTTTTGAGATAAAGCTTCGGGCTCCAGTAAGGAGGAGCTACATGTCGGAAAGTCAGCAGGCTTCCCTGTCATTCCCTTGCAGCAAAGTTTTCTCTGTTCTTCTAACAGGATCTGGATGAGAGAGCCATCCCCCTGCACAGATCTGACATCGTACATATTCTCTCAGCTGCCACGCAGACCCTGCTGAGAAGGGACATGTCCCTGAACAGGAGACTCTATGCATGGTTACTAGGTACTGAGCAGAATGCAGGCATTTAAAGTCAAAGTGAATGTGAAACTTTTATTAGGGCTGATTTTTGGAATAAGTTTCAACCTTGGTGATGAATTTCTGAATCACAAAGTGTGTAAAGGTCCCACGCTGACTATATAAGCACTGGTCAGTTGAGGTCTCCTGCCTATACATAGCTTGCTTATTCTGCACAGCACATTTACTCTGGAGAACCTATAAACTTGTAGGCAAAGAGCCCTTGATTGTTGGTTGGTAGGCTTCCCAGGGACAATCTGGGAAATTACAGGGCTTACGGGATTTTCATGAATTTTCTAAATTCCCACGTTCACTTAAGAAAAGGTGGTATGCAAAGTGATTGTGAAAGCATGTCACAGCTCTTGCTAACTTTCAATGTATAGATCTTGTCACATCAAAGCCAGGACATCCTCTTTAGTCTGTCTTCCCTCTCCTAGTTTAAAAACTTTCAAAAGGGCTCAGTGCTCGTAGCACAGTCGTTATGGTGCCAGCCACATACATTGAGGCTGGCGGGTTCGAACCCAGCCCGGGCCAGCTAAAACAACAATGACAACTGCAACAAAAAATAGCTGGGCATTGTGCTGGGCACCTGTAGTCCCGGCTACTTGGGAGGCTGAGACAAGAGAATCGCTTAAGCCCAAGAGTTTGAGGTTGCTGTGAGCTGTGACGCCACGGCACTCTACTGAGGGTGACATAGTGAGACTGTCTCAAAAAAAAATTTTTTTTTCAGAAGTCATTGCATAGAAGCTTATTAATCCTTTTAAGAAGGATTTTAATATTTATAGGCTTTTTAAAGGATGATTTTTTAAACGCACAGCTTTGCTTCTGGTGGGACTTGACCGGCTCTGCGTAGGCTCGTGGAGAGGACCCGGCCTAAGTGCGGCACCAGCTCCCACTCGCTCGGCTCTGCTCCCTGAGCCCTAGGCTCTTGCCTGTACCACATGTTCGTTCTTGCCCTGAAGACCTTGCAGACTTGTCCACAGCCAACATGAGAGGGGTGTATATACAAGACTACCTTAATCCACATAGTACTGGGTGATAAAAGCTTTTAGAAAGGATCTTCCGGAGAGAGAAAGGAGGGAGGGGTGGAGGAAGGGAAGAGCAGAGAGAGGGAAGGAGGGAGGAGGGTGGGGTCTTGGTGTGTGCCACAACTTTTGGGGGCAAGACACGATTGTAAGAGGGACTTTACCTAAACAAATACAATCAATATTGTATTTGTACTTGGCTTCTTGTACCCTCAATGAATCCCCAGCAATAAAAAAGAAAAAAGGATCCTCATTCCGTGATATGCTTAGACAGCTAATTCTTGGAGCAAACGAAATTGATGCCCACTGAGATGGAGCCATGTGCATCTGATTAGCCATACCACTGACAGAAGAGGAAAGTGTGACTTGTCTTTCTGGATGACTTTCTCTGTTGGAGGGACTATAGTTTTAAAAATACGGAAGTGTGAGACTTCTCACAACGTGATGTCCTGTAAAGCACAGACCTCTTTTAAACAGCTCACGCTGTTTGTTCTTTCATAGGGTCAGACATTAAAGGAAATACCGTTGTGCCAGATTCTGAAATCTCAAACTCCTACGAAGACCAGTCTTCTTATTTTTTTGAAAAATACTCCAAGGATCTCCTAGTCGAGGTAAAGGAGCATTCCTGGAGAGTTTTCCTGACCGTGAGACTTCAGAGTGGATGTGGGGCACTTTTTTTGGTACATAGTTTGGGGAACTGCAATGTGTGTGTCACCTGCTAGGTGACTGCTTTTCTTTCTATCCCAGAGTATTTAACAATTAGAACAACCAATAATGTTGTTATATTTTACTATAAAAGATACCCTAATATGTGGCTTTTTAAAAAAAACAGAGTTTGGCTGAGATATTGCAGCAGAAGTTCTCAGATGCCGACGTCGAGGAACGCCACCATGCCTACCTGAAGCCTTTTCGCATCCTCGTTAGTTTGCTTGACAAGCCAGAAATAGGTAATGTTAGAAACGCTGCTGCCATTGTATGCCAAGTTCGGATTACCTGTTTCCAGGGACTTGAAACACAGTAGGATACAGCCAGTGTGTTATTTTGAATTTAATTCAATCCGTGACATTTCAGAATCTTAAAGTCATGCTGTCTGAATCAATTATTATATAATATCTGTGGTCACTTTAAAATTTTGGACAATAATTTGACTGTTTTTGTTTGAACACCTATGAGCTCGTGCTGTGCACGTCTGTGTGTGTGTCTACAGAGCATGTTAATTTAAGTTTCTTCAATCTATTGTCACACTTCAAATGGGCTATGGTTTTATTTTCAGGTAAGTAGGTGCCATCTTTTTTGGCCTATGACCCTGATCCTGGGCACACCACTTCTTTTCACTGTTAATGAAAACATTTTCATTGTAAAGCGAAGGGGTTTGAACTAGACTCTGGTTACCAGAGGCCACCTCTCATACACTCGAGCATTAGTTGAGAAACATGATCTTCTCTTCCTCACTTTTTAATTTTATATTATTTGAGACAGAGTCTCACTCTGCTGCCCAGGCTAGAGTGCCATGGCGTCAGCCCCAGCTTATAGCATCCTCAAATGCCTGTGCTCAAGCTACCCTCCCGAGTAGCTGGGACTATAGGCACCTATCACGATACCCAGCTAATTTTTCTATTTTTGTAGAGACAAGTGGTGACCTGAAGGGAATCCCCTCACTTCGGCCTCCCAGAGTGCTAGAGTCACAAACATGAGCCACTACTCTTCCTCACTTTTTAACAATAAATTTGCTACAATAGCCATTCCCTGGAATAGTATACATCTGGTTTCTTGAGCCCATGACAGGGATATGATCCCCAACTCTGCGCTTGTTTCAACCTCGAGGTGTGTCCCTGGTCTTTCTACCTGCTGGTTGCTATTTGCAGGGAATGAAAAAGCTAAGGGCATTGGTGGGGTGCTTGCCTCTCCCAGGCCTCAGGATGGAGGCCCTTCATTTATTCTCTCAAAGATAGGTGCTGGCCACCTAACGTGTGCAGGAGGGTGCCAGTCTCTAGGGGACAAAGGACAGACTTGGGTCCCTGAGTGTTTTCACTGCTTAAGAATAATAGCTGACATTTTTTGAGCAATTATTTTGCATGTGTCATTTCCTGTTTATCTCCACACATATCTCCTGAGTTCTAATGACCCTGAGGCGGGCTGTCTTCCTTACCCATTTTGCAGATGGACACACTAAGATTGGGCAGGGATGGGTCATCTGCTGAGCTCTCTTTGTCAAGACAGTGCTGCTCACCTGGCTGCACTCACTCGGAGGAGGCCCACCTGAGATGCCTCTCATTTCACGTAGATGGACTACTATTCCACAGCAGCTTTAGCTGCTCCTAACCAAAGTCAAAGCCTGAAGAAGTGTTTGTTCTTCCAAGCTTCATTCGCTCTGTGCGCACAGTGCAGGGTTCCCACTCCTCCTTCCAGCCCTCCCCTCCTGCCTCCATCCGCATAGATGTTCTGTTAATGTGGAGTAACTGCAGCTCTGCAAAGTCCAAAAGGAAAATAGGATTTGTAAATGTATTGGGAACTTGATGTGTAACTCGGGGAAGTATTACAAGAAAAAAATAGAATTTAGCATTTTAGAGATGTGTGTTTGTTGTCAAGGCCGAGTACCAGGGTGAGCCAAGTGAATGTTGCTGGATGGAGCTCTGGGTTGTATTTTCTGGAAGGAATTGAACGTCAGGTTTCTGCCCAATCATAACAAACATTTGCTTTGCTCTTCCTGGTAGCTTAGTTGTTTGTCTTGCTTAAGAGGCAAAGGAGTCGGTTATATAGAACTAGAAGGCACAGGATGGTCATTCAGTCTTATTCATTTTCTTTTTTTTTTTTGCTACAGGGTTTTGGTCACATCTCATTTCTCCTTCTGTGAGTTAGTACAGCACAATTGCCTTTGTTCTGTGAAAAGTATTTGCAGTTCTTTGCACCATGGTTCATGCCTTTAATCCCAGCACTTTGGGTGCCAAGGCAGAAGGATTGCTTGAGGCCAGGAGTTCAAGATCAGCTTGGGCAACGTAGTAAGACCCCCATCTCTCCAAAAATAAGAAAAATTAGCAGACTGTGGTGGTGTGTGCCTGTAGTCCCACTACCTAGGAGGCTGAGCTGGGAGGCTGGCTTGACCCAGAAGCTCAAGGTTATAGTGAGCTATGATCATACCACTGCGCTCTACCAGCCTGGGCGACAGAGCAAAGACTCAGTCTCAAAAAAAAAAAAAAAGGGATTCTTACACTGTAGGTAAAATGCACATGAGGCTTATCATAAAATTGTTTTTTCAGAAACACTTCTTTTTATTTTGTGAAAAAGAAGTGTAAAAGATTGGAATAATCCGCTGATTGCTTTTTACAAACGTTGACAGTGTTCATTTCCTCTGAATTCCTTGTGTTTTCATCCCTCTGGACACTGGTGAAAAGTCAGTCCCTCAACTGCCTGTTAGTTGCTGTTTGTGGAGCAGAAACATCCTGCCTGGTTGGCAGAGAAGCCTCTCTCTCTAATGTGCAGCTGGGCTAGTTCTTTTGTGCCATCTCTACCCACTTTTTAGGATTGGTGTTATTTCTTTTGTGGTCTTCTAGCTCGTGATGGAAGAGAAATTGCCCCAGTCTCTGGATATTACTATCGGGTGGCATTCCTGGCGGTGCAGTTTGCATACAACTCACATAGCCTGTGCCCTGCTTCCATCTACAGAATCTGGCTTGGATGAGTTACCTAACCTCTGTCACCTTGTGCAAAATTAGGGACAGCAGCATGTTACCTGCTTAGGTGGCTGTGGTGAAGATCCAATAAGTTAATAGATGTAAAACACTTAGAACCTTGTCCAGCTCATAGTAAGTGCTACAAAAATGTTGGCTATTTTCAAGGATGTTGTTTTTAATATTTCAGCTAAAGTCACCACCGAAGTTTCCATATGTTTTAGACTACATAAAATGTCTACATATACAGAGTGACTGTATGTATATTTTATGTATGTGTTATTTATTGATTTCAAACTCAATTATTAACCTTTCTGTGACCATTTTCTTTTTAATTGCAGGACCTCAGGTGGTTGGGAATTTGTTTCTTGAAGTCATCAGAGCCTTTTATTCTTACTGCAGAGATGCCCTCGGCTCTGACCTTAAACTTAGCTATACTCAGAGTGGAAATTCACTAATAAGGTATGGGTTTAACCTTGAACTTCACACATCTTTCTCCCTCTCCAGTGCTATGAATTTTTGTCTCTCTGTTGTTTACTGTAAATTGCGAAGCAGTAAAGAAAGCAGAAATGCAGCAGGTGGGACCACTTATTAAAATAATCTCTGTTCTGAGGCCAAAAAAAAGTAAATCAGCTGTTCCCTACCAGGTACCATGAAGAGTGTAAAAGGAGTTTCATGTGGTCTTTTTCCCAGTCTAGGGTATATAGGCCGTATTTTCTGAACAGGCATGAAAATGTTCAACAAAGGCAACTTGGTCTAGTGTACCCAGGTGTTAAGTTACAGAGAGAGAGAGACGAGGGGAGGAGGAGAATGAGTTCTGGAAGTGGAGGCAGGAATGAGTCTCCAGGAGAGGTGTCAGAATGGACAGGGACCCCCAGCCCACTCAACGGCATGGACTCCAGTGCCCTAGATGCAGAGTAACCCATGTTTGGCTTAAAATGTACAGTTACCTGTGAACCTTGTGTTTTATTTTGTTTGTTTGTTTGTTTTTGAGACAGAGTCTCACCATGTCACCCTCAGTAGAATTCTGTGGTGTCACAGCTCACAGCAACCTCAAATTTTTGGGCTCAAGCGATTCTCTTGCCTCAGAACTCCCAAGCAGCTGGGACCACAGGCGTCCGCCACAATGCCCGGCTATTTTTTCTTACAGTTGCCATTGTTGGTTAGCTGGCCTGGGCTGGGCTTGAACCCGCCACCTTCAGTGTATGTGGCTGGCGCCGTAACCACTGTGCTACAGGCGCCGAGCCTTGTTTGTACTTTTTAAGGTAACACAACTTCTTCCTTTTTGATTTACTCCATATATAACTTCCTTCTGCCTGAATTAGTATTAGGTATATTAAAAATTTAAATCAATTTTTAAGATTTTCCTGGTTTACTGTTTGCTTTTCTCTCCTAAAATGAGACTAGTTTGTTTTTCTGTATTTTCTATATTGTTGAGTACAAATGTAATATATGCTCATTGTAGAATTTATTGGTATTTGAAGGTATCAAGAAAGAAGATATGACCCATAATCTTACCACCATTCAAAGAAAATATTTTTTTTCACTTTTCTCCAGACTTTTACTAGAGACATAAATACATGGATGCCTATCTCTTATTTTAAAAATAGAATTATAGTAGTATTAATTTGCCTTTTTTTTAAAGCAAGTTGTGGGTTCCCTGAGTGCAGGATTTCGAGACCAGCCTGAGCCAGAGCAAGACCTCGTCTCTAAAAATAGCTGGGCGTTGCGGCGGGCACCTGTAGTCCCAGCTACTCAGGAGGCTGAGGCAAGAGAATAGCTTGAGCCCAAGAGTTTGAGGTTGCTGTGAGATGTAATGCCACAGCACTCTTCTGAGGGTGACAAAGTGAGATTCTGTCTCCAGAAAAATAAAAGCAAGTTGTGAGTAGTTCTTTACAGTTCTCCTGTGAAATATGATTACCTTAGATTACTCATTAAGGATTTATCTAATAAATCCTGACTGATCAACTAATCTCTTATTGATTAACTTTTAGGTGATTTCTATCAGTACTTCTTTCAGTATTTTTTTTTATTTTTTATTAAATCATAAACACATAGATCATGTATACATTAATGCATTTATAGGGTACAACTTTCAGTATTTTTAAATGGCCTTGCAATAGTATCCTTATGTATATATCTTTTTGTACTTGTGTGCAGATTTCTGTAGGATGAATTTCTAGAATCAATTATTTAAGCCATTGAAAAATGTGCATTTAGAACTTTAACCAAATCTCCATGTGTAGTGGCTGAATTATGTTATTCTACCACTTACCTCTGTGGCTGGACTAAAACTGGCTCTCTATACAAATTCTTTTTACAATAGCTCTTGGGTTTGGGTTTTGGGTTTTTTGTTGTTTGTTTTGTTTTGTTTTTTGGAGACAAGGTCTCACTCACACCCAGCCTAGAGTACAATGGCCTTATCCATACATAGCTCACAGCAACCTCAAACTCCTGGGCTCAAGCAGTCCTCCTGCCTTAGTTTCCCAAGTAGCTGGGACTATAGGCCCATAACATCATGCCTGGCTAATTTTTAATTTTGTTATAGAGACAGGGTCTTGCCATCTTGCTCAGGCTGGTTTAGGTGCCTGAAGTGATCCTCCTGCCTCAGCCTCCCAAAGTTCTAGGAGTATAGGCATGAGTCACCACACCTGTTCCCTAAATTTCTTTCTTTCTTTTTTTCCTTTTTTTTTGCAGTTTTTGACCAGGGCTGGATTTGAACCTGCCACGTCCGGTATATGGGGCCTGCGCCCTACTCCTTTGAGCCACGGGCGCCGCCCCCCCCCAATTTATTTCTAAGAGAATGCATCAGTATAAATATTGTCTAGGATGGCATTATGCAAGTACCTTCCTATATAAGGACAGTAATATTTTTATCTATATCAGGGTTTGCTAGCCTCTCTAGAAATAAGTTGTAAATGGTAAAATGAGATACAACTTTTCATATATAGTGTTCTTGTAATTCAGGATTTTTCATAGACATATTTATTTCCTTCCCTCCTTTTGCAGTTCAATCAAAGAAAACAGAAATGCCTCTGAGATTGTTAAAACAGTGAATTTGCTGATCACGTCCCTAAGCACAGACTTCCTCTGGGATTATATGATGAGGTGTTTTGAGGAGTGCTTTGGGTAAGTAAGTATGCAGTTCAGGATTAGGGAATATTTAGGAGGAGAAAGAGGGCTTAACAGTTTCCTAGCTGCTTAATATGGTCAGATTATCTCTAAGTAGCGGAACCTGGGTGGTCTCTTCTGAGTTTCAAAGTTCAACTAAAACAGAATTGGAAAGAATTCACTTAAGATAAGAATAAAAAACATCTCCAATAAGGAGGCTCACATAATCTTTGCCACATAATGCTGAAGCTGCTTTATTTTTTTAAATCTCAGGTTAGAAAAATCCTCTTTGCATTTTCTAGTTGCATTCATCGACTCAGCTTTCCTCACACAGCTCTCTTGGAGGCCTCATCTATTTAAAGAAGCTTAGTTTTGTGGCTCTTTGGTAGAATGTTTTTGAAATCTTATGTCTTCTTAAATTCTTAGTGAAATTAATGTATAACTTGTCAGATAGAAAGCACGAATGCCTTATGATGCTATAATCAGCTCTACCTGCTCCTTTGATCTGGTGAATTGCACCACCTCTGAACTGTGCATGGCAGTGTACCCCAGAGAACATCATGCTTTCTGTATGGGAGGAGTAATGTAATCTCTCAAGCCCTGTTTTGTCCCATGAGGCATGCTATAAAACTTATTTCTTGCCAGTCTCCACTGTAATGCCCTGGGCTGTCTCTCTGTCCTTCACACACTGTAATAGAAGTTTTCCATAGTGTTTTTGTATGTGTCCTCTGGCCGGGAAGCCTGACAGTAAATCTTTGGAACAACCCCAAGGGAAGGAGGCACTTCCATTGTGCTTTTGACATATATAAGAACGTCAAAGCCTAGAGACACGAGGTATCTTGTTTTGCATTGCTTAGCAAATGATTGGCCACTGAAATTACAACCCGTGGTGCCTGATACCAGAGTCTCATTCTCAACTGCTCCCTCTGTGCTCCTCTGCCCACACAGGCTCACCACCCTGGGATGAATAAATTAATTGTAATTGGATCCACAGACACCAGCAGGGCCATGTTCTACTGACGTGCTTTGGTTAGCCTGGTTATTTTTTAAAATAATAAAATGTTACCACCCAGATAGAGCTAACTCCTCACCTTGCACTTTTCCTCCTTTCATTGTAGAGTTAACCACTGTCCCAAAATTAGCTTCCATCCTTCCCACACTGTTGGCACATGCTTTTATAACAAGTATGTATCCATCAGTGATACAGCCCATTTTGTCAAAGTTCTGTGTAAGTGATACCAGGTTTGAGGTGTGAGCTGGTTTGGAGGGGTGTCATGATGTGCACATCCAGTTCGTTCATCTTTACTGTAATAGCCCATGTGTGAGTGAGTGGTTTGATCCTGTCATTGTGTGAACATCTTAGTCCCGTCTCTTTACACGGGATTCTTCAGAGTATACGCCTGTAAGTGGCATCGCTAGGATGTAGCCTATGCCTTGCTCCTCAGGCATTCTTGTTCTGAGATGAACTCTAAGATACCTAGATCCTAATTTACAGTAAAGAAAATTAACTCACATTGACTTGTACGATTAGAGCTGGATGAATCCCAAGTTGCTCTGTTATGAGAACCAATATATACTTTTAAACATACCTGTTTACCCGGTTGCCTGCTTATTTGAAGAGCAGTGTTAGGTTTCAGTATAAGATAAGCAACTACCAATGGAGCTGATCAGCAGGATCACACTTCTTGATAGAAGCTGAGGAATTCTAGGCAACTCAAGTGCTCACATCCGTGGGTGCTGCATGGGGAGGCGTTTTCTCAGACTCTTCCTACAGCAGGTGCTGCTCTCCAGTCCAGGCTCATTCCCTTGGAATATGCCTTTGGTTTGGGATTGGGAATGTGGGGTTGCACCTGTTGGTGGAGCTGCAGGTCTACTGGGTGTGGAATGCCACATGGGCATGAGGCCACCCACACCTGAATTGCTGGAGTTCAAGTGGAATGAACCTGTTTTGGAAAACAATAGATCTAAAGACATTGACAGTTCCCCGGGTTAGATAGTTTCAGTCACCAAAACTGTTTTTTGTTATGTTTACAATGATTTTACTGGAAATCGAAAAGAATGCTTGAAATTATTGTGGGAAAAAGAATGAATTTGTTTTTCTTTCTCATGGTCCTACAGACCAGCAAAGCAGAGTTGCCCTGTCAGAAAAAGTGTCAGCCCACCCCCGACAGTCTCAGAGGTCTGCACTCTCCTGGTGTTCCTTCTGGACGTCATTCCCCTGGTAAGGACTCTGCTGTGAAGAGACTGCTTCGTGCTGCCCAGGTTATGTCCTTACTGGTGTTGTCGGGCTGTTCTCTAAACCTAAATTACAAAAATATCCGTTTAAGGGCAGCACCCATAGTTCAAAGGAGTAGGGCACCGGCCCCATATACCAGAGGTGGTGGGTTCAAACCCAGCCCTGGCCAAAAGTTACAAAAAAAATAAATAAAATAAAGCATTAAAAAAAAGCCATTTTACATAAATATACAAAACTGTTATAAGGTGTGTTTCATGGAACACACCTGGAAAATGTGCCTGGATGTGATCTCTTAGATTTTTAATGTCTAATTTAAAGGGGTTACAACTTTTGGGCCAGTGATACTTGTGGGCTGAGCTGAAGTTAAGTCAACCAGCTGATGAGCTGAGTATCATACCTGTACTGCACTTGTGTTGGGGTGAAAGTCAGTATGTTTCTCAGTTAAAATTCTGCTGTTGCTTCATTTCCTCGATATAGACATATATGCGGCAATTTTGTCTCCTACTAATAAGTAAAATCACTTGAAAGGAGAACATCCTTGATTTATGTAGATTAAAAGGAAATATTTTGTTTTCTGATTTGGGAGTTAATGTAAAACCTATGCTCTAAAAAAATTGAATTTTTTGACCAGATGTGGTGGCTCATGCCTGTAATCCCAGCACTTTGGGAGGCCAAGGCAAAAGAATGAGCATAGGAATTTTAGACCAGCCTGGCCAATACAATGAGAACCCATTTCTACCAAAAGTAAAAAAAATTAGCCAGACATGGTGGTGTGTACTTGTAGTCCTAGCTACTTGGGAGGCTGAACCAGAAGGATCACTTGAGCCCAGGAGTGGAAGGGGCTACAGTGAACTATGGTGATGCCATTACATTCTAGCCAGGGCAATACCTCTACCCCATCCCCAGAATTAAATTTTTTAAGATGCCATTTTGAGGTGCATTGTTTTTCAGGTTGTAAACTGACAACATGTGGGCTAAACCTGTGTTTTTATTTCATAGGAACTTTACTCTGAGGTGCAAACCCAGTATCTCCCACAGGTGCTAAGCTGCCTGGTACAGCCTCTTGCTGAGGAAATGGAGGCCTTAAGTTTACCTGAACTCACTCAGGCGTTGAAGACGTGTTTTAAGGTGCTCAGCAAAGTCCAAATGCCGCCATCCTACCTAGATACAGAGTCCACAAGTGGAACCTCGGTATGTGTTTCTCTGGGCAGAAGCACAAGGTGCCTTCCTGGGAATAAAAGGAAATTAGGGTTGGTTAGGACAGGAATAAAGACTAGATAACATGAAAAAAAGAAGAAAAAAAAAAGACAAGATACATGAGTGATATGTCAAATATGCCTGTAAAATCCTCACTTTAAAAGGTTTTAGCATAACTGTTAACTGCTTTATTTCACCCATTCCTATGCTCCTTTCCTGTTTCATAATTACAGCTAATGGCTAAATGTAGTTAGTAACTGCGTAGCTAGAGTTCATGGATAGATATAGCTAGCCTTCAGGACCTTTTTATGTTTGTACTTCTATACATGTGATTTTAAATAATTAAAATACAAATGAGTTACTGGATTAATTTGGTAGACTTGCCTTAACACCACAGTCTGTGTGGCTTAAACAACACAAATTTGTTTTCTCACAGTTGTAGAACCCAGAATCTGATATGAAGGTGTCAGCAGGTCTCTGTCCCTCTCAGTGTTCTAGGAATAAAGAATCTATTCCAGGCTGTTCTTGAATCTTGTTTGGTTGATAATCTTCAGCGTTCCTTGGTTTATGGAAATGTCTGTGTCCAGAGCTCCCCTTTTTATAAGGACACCAATCCTGGTGGATTAGGGCCCACTCTAGTCCCTCATCTTAACTTGATCATCTGCAAATGATTGAATATCTGCACTATTTCAGATAAGGTCAAATTCATAGGTACATGGGTTAGGACATCAACATCTTTTGGGGGAGCACAGTTCAACCCACATACATACTGTTTTCTGACCTGCTTCAGTTTTCATTCAAAGGTATTTTGGAGACATCTTTGCATAGCAGTATATATAAAGGTATCTTATTCTTTTCTACCTTTGGCACAATGGTCTATTATATGGATTTATAATTTATTCAACTGTTCCCTTGATATTTAGGTTATTTACAGTTTTTCACTGTTAAAAAGTGTTGCAAGACTGAGCAGGTGGCTCATGCCCATAATTCTAGCACTCTGAGAAGCAGTGACGGGTAAATTGCTTGAGCTCTGGAGTTCAAGACCAGCCTGAGCAAGAGCAAGACCCCGTCTCTACTAAAAATAGAAAAACTACCTGGGCATTGTGATGGGCACCTGTAGTCGCAGCTACGTGGGAGGCTGAGGCAGGAGGATCTATTGTGCTCAAGAGTTTGAGGTTGCAGTGAGCTAAGATGATGCCATGGCACTATAGCCTGAGTGACAGAGTGGAATCTGTCTCAAAACAAGCAAACAACAACAACAATATGAACCACAGTGTTACATTCAACATCCTCATATGACTTGTCTCTAAGGGCTTAGTATCTCTGAAGAATTAAGTTCCTAGCAGTGAGTTGCAATCAAAAGACTTACATGCCGCTTTTACACTATGAGAGATGTTGCCAAATTGTCTTCCAAAAAGACTAACAGCGATAGTGCCACAAACAGTTTGCTCATTTTCTTTGGATTACTTCTATTTTTAGTTTTATTTAGGGATTTGAAAATTTTGCCCTTGAAATTAGTTTGGTGCAATGGCACACCGGTGTATGAACAGACTGAAAAGTGAGGTGTTCTGAGAGCGAGCTGTGTGTATCAGCTGTGTGTGTTTGGAGACAATTAAGCTTCCTGATAGGAATTGAATCTCAATTTACTGACTAATTACAGACTGTTACTGTAATTAGTAAAAGAAGTTCCTTTTTTTCTAGCTGTTCTAGCCAGTGGGAAAAAAAATCCTGAAATGATTTAAGATATAAATCTTAAGCATGTGTAGTCTGCAAATATGAAAAAGAATGTGCTTTTAAAAATCACTTGCTCCCTTCTCATTCTTTCCTACAGAGCATGGTATTTTTACTGCTAAATGGTTTAGCAGTAGACACTGTGCTCACGAGGCCTGTAATCCCAACAACTCAGGAGATGGAGGTGGGAGGATTGCTTCAGGCCAAGAGTTCTAGACTAGCCTGGGCAACCCTATTGAGTCCACAGTGAGCTATGATGAGGCCACTAGCCTGGGCAACAGAGCGAGACCCTATCTCTTAAAAAAAAGGAGGGGGGGGAATTGTCAAATTAATATTATCTTAGTAACAGCATAGGCAAAGAGAAAAGGTTGATCCATTGAAAGTTGAAGTGTCATCACTTTGGAAAATGTGTGTGTGTGTGTGTGTAAACACATAGATGCATACATATGTATTTTTGAAGCAATTACACTGTTTTTCTACACTTTTTTGTTTCTTCATGCCTGTATCTTACCTGCAGCTCAGTTTCCTCATTCATATTTTTAAATTTGTCAAAAATCATTTTTAAAGAACTTTCTTGAACCCTAAAGGATCTAAATGAATAAGACAAAGTAGGCCCAAGAGCCAGCCTGCCCACAGAGCATGTTGTATACCAGCTCTGTGGGCCGCACCACTTCTCTTCCCCTTGGTGTGTCCTCTGAATTTCATTATACACTTTATACAGGGATTCTCTTGGTCTACAGAGTTATGATTTTGACAAGTTCAAAATGCATTTGTGGTTTACCTGATTCAGCTGATACTTGAATCCCTTGGTCTTAAGAGATGCATGATACACATTTGTCCATGTTTTGCAGAGTCCAGTAAAAGGCGAAAATGGCAAAATACTTTTGGAAACAAAAGTAGTGATTCCTGGTGATGAAGAGACCATGTTCCCCCCACTGAAATCGGAGGACAGTGGGATTGGGCTCAGTGCCTCCTCGCCAGAGCTCTCTGAACACCTAAGGGTTCCACGAGTTTCTCATGAAAGAGACGATGTTTGGAAGAAGGGTGGGGTTATGCAGAGGACGTTTATTTGCATCCAGGAGCTAATTGCCAACTTTGCCAGCAAAAACATTTTTGGAGTACAACTCACAGCGTCTGGTGAGGAAAGCAAGTCCGAAGAGCCTGCAGGGAAGAGGGACAAGAGTGGGACACGGAGCCTGGCGGTCAATAGCTCCATCAGGAAGAACTCGTGGGAAGCCAAGCCCATCACCGTGCCCCAGTTTAAGCAAATGCTTTCAGACTTGTTCACAGTGCGAGGCTCTCCATTTAAGACAAAAAGTTCAGAGTTACCGTCATCTTTGCCCAATAGCCCGGGCAGGAAAAAGGGGGGAGAATGGGATGTTGACCAGGTGGTCATTGACCTGGGAGGTTCCGGGAAGGACTGCAGGGAGGCCTTTGCTGCCGCCTGCCACCTGCTGCTGGACTGTGCTACCTTCCCCGTCTACCTGTCCACGGAGGAGACCGAGCAGCTCTGTGAGACGCTCTTCCAGCTTCCCGGTGAGAGAACAGCCCCACTAGGTGCCACTAGGGGGATCATGTTACTGAGATGGTTGATATAGACTGAGCATCCCTTATCTGAAATGCTTGGGACCAGAAGTATTTTAGATTTTTTCAGATTTTGAAAAATTTACATTATACTTACTGGTTCATTATCTTTAGTCCAGATAAATCCGAATTCTGAAGTGCTCCAATGGTATTTCCTTTGAGCATCATGTTGGCTCCCAGAAAGTTTTTGATTTTAGATTTTGGATTTGGGATGCTTAGCCTGTATTTACAGACTAGCTAACATCTATGAGCCAGGAAGAGACTGTTGGTGGTATTTGTTTCCTTTTTTATTTTGTAATTAGTTGTGTGTATTTTGGAATTGTATCCCACTACATGGCAAATTGGCAAGGGTTGGGTCTGTGCTTTCAAACCTTGGGTATTCAGCACAACCCATTGGAAGATCTAAAACAGGTGTGTCCAACCTTCTTTCTTTTCTGTCATACACTGGAAGAAGAGTTGTCTTGGACCACCCATTAAGTACACAAACACTGAAGAAAGATGGTTAGCAAAAAAAAAAAAAAAAAAAAGGCCTATGATGCTTTTCCTGATATCTAACGCTATAGTTAATCAAAAAAAGTCCTCACAAAATCAGCATGCGGCCCACAATTGATCTAGAAGGTAAAAAGTGCTCAATAATAGTAGATAGACTGTTTGAGGATACCTGTTAAATATCTATGTACTCAGTTTGCTAGGGCTGCCATAACAAGTACCATAAACTGAACGCCTCAGCAATATAGTGTATAATGTATCATTTCACTGTTTTAAAGGCCAGAAGGTTGAGCTATCCTGAGACTCTGGGTAGAATACTTCCTCTCCTCTTTCTAACTTCTGGCGGTGGCTGCCTACCCTCGGGGGCCCTCGCCTTGCAGCTGCATCAGTTCAGTCTCTGCCTCTGCCTCCACCTGTTGTCTCCCTGTGTGTCTCTGTCTTCATGTGGCATTTTCCTCCTGTAAGGACATTGGTCATACCGCATCAGGGCTCACCCTGATGACCTCATCTTCACTTGATGACATCTGTAAGACCATATTTCCAAATAAGTCACCACCAGAAGGTCAGCACCCTGCTGTCCAAGGTGACTTTATCAGCTAACTTCCTGGATCTAGGGTGCTGTCAAATCTGCAGGTTGGGGGCCCTTCTGATGTGGTTTTTTTCTGTTTCTGCCTCTCTGGCTGGCTTCCTTTTAGGAACCAGCGATTCTAGTTTCCCGTCTTGGCTGAAATCCCTTATGACCATTTGCTGCTGTGCAACTGACTGCTACCTCCAGAATGTGGCCATTTCCACTCTGCTGGAAGTGATAAACCATTCCCAGTCCCTTGCAATTGTCATTGAAGACAAGATGAAACGCTATAAAAGCTCTGGACACAACCCATTTTTTGGCAAGCTGCAGATGGTGACTGTTCCTCCCATTGCTCCAGGGATATTGAAAGTCGTGGCAGAGAAAACAGACTTCTATCAGGTATTTCCCACCGGGAAGAGGGTGGCCGGGCCCTTGTTCCCCAGACCGTTTATATAAAGTCATTCCTAAGTTTTTAGTGACTGGCTGTGATAGAGAATGTGGCTACTCCTGTGGCAACTGCAGAGTTGCTTGCGACCTGGGACTGCGTTGTCCATCTCTACATCCCAGGCTCTTGCTCAATTTCTGGCCCTGCAGTGGGTGCTCAGGAAACAGTTGTGTTCAGTTTTAGGCTGACCAGACTTCACATGTAAAATTGTATAGTTATCTAATAAGTAAGAGAAAGAGACTATGTCCTAATTCGTAAGGTTAAAGGCTTTGGGGTTTTGGTGCCGTCCATGCTTCTTGAGGACAAAGTAAGAAAACAATTTGAAGTTACCTATTGTACGGATCTTTAATCGCAAGACACTGAAAGCTATTCCAGCTAACCCATGAGTAAAGGTGATGTTTAGTGTAAAGACAGAGCCTATGGAGTGGCACCTGTGGCTCAGCGGGTAGGGCACCGGCCCCATATACCGAAGGTGGCGGGTTCAAACCTGGCCTCGCCGAACAGCAAAACAGAAAAATAGCCAAACGTTGTGGCAGGTGCCTGTAGTCCCAGCTACTCGGGAGGCTGAGGCAAGAGAATCGCTTGAGCCCAGGAATTGGAGGTTGCTGTGAGCTTTGTGACCCCACAGCACTCTACCGAGGGCGATAAAGTGAGACTCTGTCTCTACAAAAAAAAAAAAAAAAAAGAGGACAGAGCCTATGGAAGTGGAAGGATGTATGTAGAAGGCAGCTGGGTCCCATGGGGTCTTGACCAGGAAGCTGTTAGCTCCTGCGACTGTTCTGTTTGCCTGGAGAACTTGCTCTGCACACCTACCCTCTGCTCACCCAGATGACTTTTGGTCAGCACCTTGGCCTTCAGGCTGCTTCCTCAAGTTTGGTTCCCATGGCTGATGATGCCTGTATCTATTCATTATAATGCTGGATTAAGAAGTCAAGGTTATTAAACAATCTCTCAGTGAGGCCCCCTTGAGTCAGGTGCCTTCTCCTTGTCTAGTCCACCTCAGCAGGGATGAGTGTGAAAGGGTGAGAGGTCAGGTGACATAGATGGGACATGCCACTCACTGGGGCTTGTAGATGGTACAAATTTTCCCTGCGGATAGAAGGGGCAGCAGATGCGTGGGAAGCCTGAGACACTAGGACTCTATTAAGACACCCTAAAATTTCATGTGTGTGAGTGCAATAGTGAGGCCTTCCCTTTAGGTCTTGCACCAGTCCTTAAGAGGCTTTCAAAATAGGCAGCTTTTTACCTAATTGGGACGAGCTCGTTTCAAAAAAGCCATTTAACTGAAGTGACCTCTCTGCTTGGTTTATTTGAAATATCTTTCTGGAGATATAATTTGTATGGTATATAATTCACCCCTTTAAAGTGCGAAATTCAGTAGATTTTACTACATTCACAGAATTGTGCCATTTCGCTTACCGTTTTCTGTATGTCATGCCTTTTTTCGTCTATTCTTCATATACTAGTATCTTTTTCCTTAAGTAAATATTTTCCAGTATGCTATTTTAATCCCTTTAATTATTTTTTTTCAATTATTATTATTTTTTTTTAAACAAAGCCTCAAGCTGTCACCCTGGGTAGAGTGCTGTGGCATCACAGCTCACAGCAACCTCAAACTCCTGGGCTCAAGCGATTCTCCTGGCTTCGCCTCCCAAATAGCTGGGACTACAGGCACCCACCACACGCCTGGCTGTTTTTTGGTTGCAGCTGTCATTGTTGTTTGGTGGACCTGGGCTGGATTCGAACCCGCCAACTCTGGTGTATTTGGCTGGCATCTTAGCTGCTTCAGCCACAGGCGCCGAGCCTCAATTTTTTTAGTTACTTTTTTACTTTTCATTTAAGGGCTTGCCATGTACATTTTGTCGAATCTTTAGGTTTTTAATTTTTGGATTAATATGAGGGAACATATGATTAAGTTACACTGTTTACATTTTTTTTTCTTTTTTGAGACAGTCTCACTATGTCACTCTTAGTAGAGTGTTGTGGCATCACAGCTCACAGCAACCTGCAACTCTTGGGCTTAAGCAAGTCTCTTGCCTTAGCTTCCCGAGTAGCTGGGAATATAGACTCCCACCACAGTGTCTGGCTGTTTTTTTTTTGCAGTTGTTGTTGTTTAGCTGTCCCGGGCTGGGTTCAAACCCACCAGTCTCAGTGTATGTAGATGGTGTCTTAACCACTGAGCTACGGGCACCGAGCCCACTGTTTGCATTTGTAAGGTAAAGTCCAAGTTATAGTTCAGCCCTTCTACTTCAGTTTTATACAGACTAAATTCCAGTCAGATACAGAAACATTGTTCCTGGATAGTTGTTTCTCTAACCCCTTTTCATTCTATTAGTGTTGTGTGGATTATATCTATATATGTTGCAAACCCAATAATACGTTGTCATAATTATTAATGTGTATAATCTTATATCTCTTAGAGAGGATAGGAGAATAGAGGAACACAAATATATGGATAGACTTTGCTCTGTTAACCTTTGTGTTTACCACTTCTGCCTCTTTGTGGATTTGAATTAGCATCTATTGCATTTCCTTATTCCAGTATACCTTTGCTCCCACCCCTTTGTCTGCATTGTTATTGTAAAATATATTTCTTTCTGACTTAGGCCTAACAATATATTATGTACCTATTATTTTACACAATTATTTTTTTTTCAATCAGTTGAAAAAAGAGGAAATACGTACCATGGTGTTGTAGTTCACAGCAACCTCAAACTCTTGGGCTCAAGTGATCCTCTTGCCTCAACCTCCCAAGTAGCTGGGGCTACAGGTGTCCACCACAATGCCAGGCTATTTTTTAGAGATGGGGTTTTGCTCCCACTCAGGCTGGTCTCAAATTCCTGAGCTCAGGTGATCCACCTGCCTTGGCCTCCCAGAGTGCTAGGATTACAGGTGTGACCTACTGCACCTGGCCTCTTTATTTTGTCTTCATTTTTTTAAAAGATGGTTTTGCTGGATATAAGATTCTTGGTTGACAGGTTTTTTTCCTTATTCCAGCACTTTGAACATAAAAATAAATATACTTTAATTAACCCCATATATACTTGAACATAAAATAATTAAGTAAAGCAGCACTTATTTAATAACCTTTAGCAAATGTTTATGTAAATGTTTGCATGAACTTATATTCGAATGAACCATTTGAATATGTCATCCACTGCCTTCTGGATTGTGTCCTATGAGAAGTCATTTGCTGATCTTATTGGAGTTCTCTTATAGATGATGAGTTACTTTTCATTTACTGTTTTCAAGATTTCCTCTTTGTTTTTATCCTTTAGCATTTTACTGTGATATTTCTGAGTGTGGATCTCTTTGCAGTTATCTTACTTAGAATTCATTGAGCTTCTGACATCTGTCAATTAATGTTTTTCATCAAATTTGGGAAGTTTTCAGCCATTATTTCTTCAAACATATTTCTGCTCCTTTCTGTTCTCTCCTGGAACACTTCTGTGGTGTGTATGCTGTTGCATTCAGTGGTGTTCCACGTTTTGCTAAGATTCTGTTTATTTTCTTCATTTCTCTTTTCCTTCTATTTTTTTAGATTTCATACTCTCTACTGAGAGAATCTTCACTCTTTCTTTCTTCTGACCGTTTAAATGTACTGTTGAGGATCTGCTTGTGAATTTTTCATTTCTGTCATTGAACTTTTCAACTCCAGAATTTCTATTTGTTTTTTTTTTTTTTTTTGAGACAGAGCCTCAAGCTGTCGCCCTGGGTAGAGTGCCATGGCATCACAGCTCACAGCAACCTCTAACTCCTGGGCTCAAGCGATTCTCCTGTCTCCACCTCCAAAGTAGCTGGGACTACAGGTGCCTGCCACAATGCCCAGCTATTTTTTGGTTGCAGCCGTCGTTGTTTGGTGGGGCCGGGCTGAATTCGAACCCACCAGCTCAGGTGTATGTGGCTGGTGCCTTAGCCACTTGAGCGCTGAGTGGCGCTGAGCCCTTTTATTTTTTTTTGAAGAGACAGGGTCTAACTGTGTTGCCCAGGCTGGTGTGTAGTGGCATCATCCTAAATTACTGTAGCCTCTAACTGCTGGGCTCAAGGGATCCTCCCACCTCAGCCTCTTGAGTAGTTGAGACTATCGATGCATAACACCATACTCAGCTAATTTTTTTGTTTTTTTTTTTTTTAGTGATAGGGTCTGACTGTGTTGCCCAGGCTAGTTTCAAACTCCTGGCCTCTGGTAATCCACCTCAGCCTCCCAAAGTTGATTACAGGCATGAGCCACTAAGCTCAGCTCTGGTTCTTTTTGAAAAATAATTTCTTTCATAGCCAAGCATTAGCAGGTGCCTGTAGTCCCAGCTACTCGGGTGGCTGAGACAAGAGGATCACTTAAGCCGAAGAGTTTGAGGTTGCTGTGAGCTGTGATGCCATGGCATTCTACCGAGGGAAACAGTGAGACTCTGTCTCAAAAAAAAAAACAAAAAAAGGCTCGGCCCCTATGGCTTAAGCGGCTAAGGTGCCAGCCACATACACCTGAGCTGAGCTGGCGGGTTCGAATCCAGCCCAGGCCCGCCAAACATCAATGACTACTGCAACCAAAAAATTGCCAGGCGTTGTGGCGGGTGCCTGTAGTCCCAGCTATTTGGGAGGCGAAGGCAGGAGAATTGCTTGAGCCCAGGAGTTGGAGGTTGCTGTGAGCTATGATGCCACGGCACTCCACCCAGGGTGACAGCTTAAGGCTCTGTCTCAAAAAAAAAAAAAAAATAATAATAATGTCTATGTACTTACTAATAATGTCTATTTGATGAGATGTTGTCATCATACGATTCTTTACTTCTTTAAATGTAGTTTCCTTTAGCTATTTGAACATATTTATAATGGCTTCTCTCACATCTTTGCGTTTTAAATCTGACATCTTGTTGCTTTCACAGTCTGTTTTGTTTGCTTTTCTTTTCTGTGTCTGCATCAGACTTTGTTGTTCTTTTGCGTCTTCTATGATTTTTGTTGAAGACTGGACATTTTAGATAACATATAGCAACTCAAGTGGCGCCTGTGGCACAGTGAGTAGCCCCATATACCAAGGGTGGCAGGTTCAAACTTGGGCCCGGCCAAACTGCAACAAAAAATAGCCAGGCATTGTGACGGGCACCCGTAGTCCCAGCTACTTGGGAGGCTGAGGCAAGAGAATCTCCTAAACTCAAGAGCTGGAGGTTGCTGTGAGCTGTGACGCCCAAGCACTCTACCAAGGGCAACAAAGTGAGACTCTGTCTCTACAAAAAGAAAAAAAACCAAACGTATTATATTATAGCAACTCTATAGTCTGACAGTCCCTACCTACCTTAGGGCTTATTTTTGTTTGTTTGTTTTTTTGTTTACTGACTTGGCTAGGCTGTTTTTGTGATGTCTGTTTCTCCTGATCTGTGAACCCTTTGGTGGTGTTCCTTGGGAATGTACACAGTTACCCTGAGAGGATGGTGTCTTAGCAGCATCTCACTGTCTCTGTCCCTAATGTCTCCATCAGGCTTTTGCCTCCATTGGTATTAACACCCAGATGTGAGCCACTGCCAATTGCTGGCTGATTGCTCTTTTTTTTTTTTGCAGTGTTTGGCGGGGGCCAGGCTTGAACCTGCCACCTCCAGTATATGGGGCCAGCGCCCCACTCCTTTGAGCCACACGCACTGCCCTGCTCTATCCTCCTGGGATGTAAATTGCTCCACAGTCTGATCCAATTAAACTTATACCCCTTTTCATGGGTAGTTTTTTTGTTTTGTTGTTGTTGTTGTTTGAGACAGAGTCCCAAGCTGTTGACCTCAGTAGAGTGCTGTGCTTCACAGCTCACAGCAACCTCAAACTCTTGGTCTCATTGCTCAATTCTTTTGCCCTTTGCCTCCCAAGTAGCTGGGACTACAGGCGCCCGCCCCAAAACCTAGCTATTTTTTGTTGCAGTTGTTATTGTTGTTTAGCTGGCCCAGGCCAGGTTCAAACCTGCCAGCCTCAGTGTATGTGGCTGGCGCCGTAACCACTGTGCTACATACAAGTGCCGAGCCTCATGGGTAGTTTTTTTTTTTTTTTTTTTTTGTAGAGACAGAGTCTCACTTTATTGCCCTCAGTAAAATGCCCTGGCATCACACAGCTCACAGCAACCTCCAACTCCTGGGCTTAGGTGATTCTCTTGCCTCAGCCTCCCAAGTAGCTGGAACTATAGGCACCCGCCACAACGCCCAGTTATTTTTCTGTTTTTGCAGTTTGCCAAGGCCGGGTTTGAACCCGCCACCTTCGGTATATGGGTCAGCACCCTACTCGATGAGCCACAGGCGCCGCCCTCATGGGTAGTTTTTGAGGCCAGTATTTGAGATTTGTCCTGACCCAATAGGGTTCTTTATAGGCGTCTCTTTCTCTAGTTCTTTCTGTGAAACAAACTGGCCTGTGACTTGACTTGTTGCTATTGTGGAGGTATCAGTTTTCTTTCAGTTGCTCAGAACCAAAATTTCCACTGTTTTT
Source organism: Perodicticus potto (assembly GCA_963574655.1). NCBI lineage: Eukaryota > Metazoa > Chordata > Mammalia > Primates > Lorisidae > Perodicticus > Perodicticus potto. The sequence goes on along the minus strand of CAUYRH010048898.1, from coordinate 11,540 downwards.
GAAAGGACTCTAGGGCCTGAACCTACCTATCTCTGTTCCAAATGCAGTTCTCTTAGGGATAGCTAGGGATTACTCTCTTCTTAATGACCTACATTTTCCTCTGGACAAAATCTCTGAACACCTTTCCTCTGGAAGAGTTGGGGAAGGGATAGTAGTCTGCTTCTCTTGGAGTGATATCCTTACAGGGTCCTCGGCAGGGGCAGTAGCCTCTGGCCTTCAGAGTTTGCCTTTCCCACCATGTGAATTTCACCCTACAGGTGGGCTATGGTGAGCACAGAGGTCCCGGGGATTCTTGGCCAGCTATGCCTGGGTAGAGCCTCTGCTTACTAGAGGGGACTGAGTGGAGGCAGACAGCCCACAACTCTTCCACTGCAACCTTCTGGGTTTTAACCTCTGCAACACAGAGCAGAGGCGGAAGAAGAGGGTACCTCCCAGGAGATGCAAAGGCCATTAAAAGGGAGCCCCCGTTGTCTTAGCCATACCCACCAGAGTGGGTGGTCAAGTTTCTGTCAAGGTTCCATTAAGCCCAGCTGGGTAGAAGGTGGATAAGGAGCAGCTCATGACCCAAATGCCTTAGACTTTTGCTGGTTTTACAGAAATTTAGTAAATCCTCTTTAATAAATACTTCTTTATTTCCTGAAAGCCCTTTGGATAATTTCCAGAGACTGTGAGTGATTATTCTAGGGTTGTTTTATAATTTTCGCTGGTTATGGTCCACTGTAGATTTACCTAATTGCCTGGAGGGTGTATCTGTGCATCTCCAACACCTGCACTGGGTGGGCTTGGTGCATGCTTGTCAGGAGAATGCTTCAGCCACTTGGGGCCAGCTTCCCATTGACTGTCTTTCCAAAAGCAAGGCTAAGGTCTGGACAAGAGCTGCAGTTGTCTTAGGCAGTCAGAAATCTCTAAATTTAGTCTCTAATGTTGCCTGGATGACTTTGGGTGGGTGTTTTGCTTTGTTTTTGTTGGTGGTGTGTCCCTAGGTGTGAAGGACTCTCACCCAGCAAATACAGGTAGAAGCCAGGACGGTGGGGCTGGGGACTGGACTAGGTGAGGAGATGAGTGGGTGTCAGCCGTGTTGACATTGTGTCTGCCTGCCTTTCCTTTGGCCCAGAGGGTAGCTCGTGTGCTTTGGAATCAGCTGAACAAGGAGACACGGGAGCATCACGTCACCTGTGTGGAGCTGTTCTACCGGCTGCACTGCCTGGCCCCGACAGCCAGCATCTGTGAGGATATCATCTGCCACGCCCTGCTGGACCCTGACAAGGTGTGTCTGTTCAGCTGGTCATCTCCTTCTTGCAGTGACACTGGCTGCTGGACTGGCCCATTGTTTTTATTGCCCATGGCAGACTTACATATGACCATATGAAGTCCTCGGCTCAGGGGGCATCCTGATCCATGGGCAGAGGTATTCCGGGATTTTAGCCATTTCCCCTGAGAGATCTAACAATGTGGCATGTTGTCTATGTTAAGGCTCACCAGGGAAACGTGCCCAAATTCCCTGTAAATACTTGGAGGCCTTCTGGAGCTATTGACAAAATCAACGGTTGTGGAGTATTGCCGCTTTAAGAATTTATTGAGAAGTTATTGTCCCTGGTTTCCTTTGCAGTCTAGTATATGGCTTTGTTCTTTCAGACACTGGGCCTGACACTTCTAAGGGGCACAAGGAAGTTGTGCTTTCCTTAGGGCCGAGGTCTCTGGTGTGACCCTGGATACCTGTGACCAAGGCCAAACCCTGAATATAATATACATGTTATGAAGTGTGTGTCTGTGTTATAGGAAGCAGGCAGAGAGACAAGAGGGCACAGCTCTTTCTTTTTTTTCTGGCTACATCAAACATGAAAATGCAGCATCTTTGCTGTCATTCCTGTCAGTTCTGCTGAGATGTTTAATGTGTTATTTAAATATGGTTCCTTGCATCTTAACAACATTAAGTTATGAAACCAAGTTCCTTATCTCTGTTTATTTCCTAATCAAGGGAATCAGGTTGGAAGCTCTCTTTAGATTCTCTGTGATCTGGCACCTGACGAGAGAGATCCAGGGCAACCGAGTGACATCTCACAACCGCTCGTTTGATCGGTATGGCTGTCTTCACTATGAGCTACCTTTAACGCAGAAGGAAACCTGGCAGGGGTTCATGCTTAGCAGTGCGGAGGGAGACGTGTGTGAAATTAAAAACATGAAACATGACCCCTGTGGTGTGCAGCACACGATTCCCATGATTCTCTAAATGGATTTCAGCTGGAAACACTTGACGATGTGTTAGGAACTTTCTTAGTTTGGTCTTGGAGTGTGGAAGCCCACCACACTGCAGAGTCACCTGTGGGGCTTTTACCATATGCCGCCCCCGTAAGGGGCTTTGCTAGGATATGCAGATGGCCTAGACCTTGACTGGGGTGCTGGCTACACTGCTTGTCTGTGCTTGACACTCAATGACTACATGCTTAAGGTGGGGATTTTATTGAAGGTTCATTGGCCCTGTTGATTTTCCTAAGAGTCCTGCTGTGTCTCTGAAACTCTAGGTGTGGGCCCAGGCACACTGCCTTGGGGAGTCTGCCTGCCTGATACTGGTGCCCGGGGCTTGCCCTAGAGTCAGGTGTAATCAATTGGGAAGCAGAGTTTTACAAGGCTCCCCCAGAGATTCCAGCGTGACACTGAGGTTGCGTTCTCCCTGTCCTCATCTGTGTGGGTCTGTGAGTCCCACCTGGATGAAGCTCCCTGGGGCATCCATGTTGTTCAAGTGTCTGCCACAGTGCCTGGCACACTGGGGTGGCTGGCATGGACTCAGTGGTGTGGTTCCCTCCTGCAGGTCCTTGTTCGTTGTGCTGGACAGCCTGGCCTGCACTGACGGTGCCATCAGCGCGGCAGCCCAGGGCTGGCTGGTGCGTGCACTCTCTCTTGGGGACGTGGCACGCATCCTCGAACCTGTCCTCCTGCTCCTTCTCCAGCCCAAAACCCAGAGAACCTCCATCCACTGCCTCAAGCAGGAGAACTCAGCTGGTGAGCAGCCTGCTCAGGGCCCAGGTGTGGGATTGAGGAAAGGACATGGTGGTTGGACCCCAGTTGCCCATCGTGACAGTGAAGCAACTTAGATCCACCAAGTTGCTTTGCTAGATTCTGATGGTGTGACAGTACTTTGTTAATTGTGGGAACTTTGAAAATTGTAAGGACCTGTAATTTAGCTCTGAGGACTACTCAGTAACGAGTTTGCTGTTTTCACCAAAAAAACAGATTTTTTTGTTATAAAAAAGGAAAATTTTGAAGTATATGTTATTATTATTAACTCTGGCCACCATGCTATGTAGTAGACATGAAAACGTTCCTCCTACCTGGATTTTTGTTGCCCCTTTGGCCAGCATCTTCCCCCACCCTCAGCCACTATTGACAATCATTCTATTCTCTACTTCTGTGAGAGAAGATGTAAAATGTCACCACAGTAAGATGATAACTGAGGTGAGGGATATATTAATTAGCTTGGTTTAATCTCTCTGCAGTCCATATGTATATCAAGACTTCACATTGTACCCCATAAACATACACTGTTGTGACCCCTAAGGCCCTGGTCTCGGTCGCCGCAGGGAGGAACCAGGCTGACACGGAGCTGAAGTACAAGCTTGCGGGAGGCAGGCTAACCTTAAGTGCAGGGTAGCCCTGAACCCCCTCCTCAGTGGTTGTTTATTAAGTTTATACACAACAGGTGTGGAGAGTTCAGGTAATTACATACGAGGGCTGCATGCATAAGGATTGTCACGTGCTCTTTCCTCATGTGTTCTTTCCCCACAACTCCCTTGAAGAAGTACTAAGCATCAGTGTTTAACACATGCTTACTAGTGAGTGACCAATCTTACCTCATTCCGGAACACTTAAGTTACTTGGGGGATTGCCCCGAAGTCACAAAATGTCTCTAGAGAGACTTGCCAAGAGACTGTCCTATTCTCAGAGTTTCCTTTTTTTTTTGTAGAGACAGAGTTGCACTTTATCACTCTCGGTAAAGTGCCCTGGCATCACATAGCTCACAGCAACCTCCAACTCTTGGGCTTAGGCGATTCTCTTGCCTCAGCCTCCTGAGTAACTGGGACTGCAGGCGCCCGCCACAACACCTGGCTATTTTTTGTTTTGCAATTTGTGGCCGAGGCTGGGTTTGAACCCGCCACCTTCGGTATATGGGACTGGTGCCCTATTCGATGAGCCACAGGTGCCGCCCAGCGTTTCCTTTTAATGTGGTAAGAATCAGTAACTGCTTTGCAAGCATGGTGTCCATTCCTCTACAATATACAGTTATTTTTCAGCTAAAAAGTATTTTTTTTTTAATTTTAGTAACTCATGTTCCAATAAAAATAGGTAATTGTGTAAAAAGACAAAAGAAAATAAAGAAAGAAAAAAATAGGTAATTTTATATTCTTTTCCTAGAGAAAACAATTCAGGTGTATCTGAATTATAGGAGAGAATAGCAGAGCATCTGTCCTCATGTCTCCCAAGGGGGTGTTTGGTGTGACATTGTTAAGTTGTGGATGTTCAAGGCTAGCACGTCTACCCAGATCCGCTGCCCAGACCTAGGGATGGGATAATTGAGGAGACCTCCAGATAGGAATGACTAAAAATTTCAGGAATTTTTATGTAATCTGGTCAGTTATACTTTATTTATAAAAGTCACTTCTATTGGCTCGGCTCCTGTAGCTCAGCAGCTAGGGTGCCAGCCACATACACCGAGCGTGTTGGGTTCAAATCCAGCCTGGGCCTGCCCAACAACAATGACAAGTACAACCAAAAAGAAAAAGAATAGCCAGGCGTTGTGGCAGGCACTTTGGGAGACTAAGGCAAGAGAATCGCTTAAGCCCAAGAGTTTGAGGTTGCTGTGAGCTGTGATACCACAGCACTCTGCCAAGGGCAACATAGTGAGACTCTGTCTTAAAAAAAAATAAAATAAAATAACTTCTATTTGTGAACCTTCAACTACAAGGTAAGTTGTTTCTTTTATGTTTGTACTTGAAGGTTCTTTTTTACTATAAAACCCCATTAATCTGATTGTTAGAGATGCAAGAAGAACTTTCAGAGAACTTCCCGAGGCATTTTTAACATGAATTTAAAAGAATATAGGTAGGAACAAAGAAAGGAAAGAAAAACTTAACTGAACTTGACAAGTTTATTTAAACTTTTTTTTATTATTATTTTTATTTTGTTTTTGAGACAGAGTTTGACTATATCACCCTTGGTAGCAACCTCAAACTATTGGGCTTAAGTGATTCTCCTGCCTTAGCCTCCTATGTAGCAGGACTACAGGTGCCCAACACAATGCCCAGCTATTTTTTTTTTTTTTTATAGAGACAGAGTTTCACTTTATCACCCTTGGTAGAGTGCCATGGCGTCACACAGCTCACAGCAACTTCCAACTCCTGGGCTTAGGTGATTTTTTTGCCTCCGCCTTTCGAATAGCTGGGACTACAGGTGCCCATCACAACACCCAGCTATTTTTTTTGTTGCAGTTTGGCCAGGGCTGGGTTTGAACCTGCCACCCTCGGTATGTGGGGCCAGCACCCTACCCACTGTGCCACAGGTGCCTCCCCCAGCTATTTTTTTGTTGTAGTTGTCATTGTTTGGCAGGCCTGGGCCAGGTTTGAACCCACCAGCCTCAGTGTATGTGGCCAGCTCCCCAACCACTTAACTACAGTCACCAAGCCTATTAAAACTTTAATGATTAATACCTAACACTAACTAATATAACTCCTATAATAGTTGTTTTTATGACTTTGCAGTTTTCTAAGGGCTGGTTTACAAGCTTTGAGTTTGTTTAGCTCACTGGCTGGTAAATATTCTTCTTGATTTTTTTGTTTGTTTGTTTATTTTGAGACAGAGTCTTACTCTGTCACCCTGGGTAGAGTACCATGGCATTGTAGTTCACAGCAACCTCAAACTCTTTAAGGCTTGAGCAGTCCTCTTGCCTCAGCCTACTGAGTAGCTAGGACTGTAGATGTGCTCCACTATGCCCACCTAGTCTTTCTATTTATAATAGAGACAGGGTCTTACTCTTGCTCTGGCTGGTCTTAAACTTGTGAGATCAAGCAATCCACCGACCTCAGCCTCCCAGAGTGCTAGGATTACAGTTTGTGAGTGATATTCTTTCTGTCTTAGTCTTACCTTACAGAAGAGGGCAGCCCAAATGGCTTCCCCTCTCCAGGGTTCCTAGCCTCAACCTGTAGCCTTCATTTTCCTTTGGAAGGGGAAGCTGTCCGCTTTCTCCAAGAGGAACCATTTTAGTATTCCACTCTATGAGAAAGTACAACTTCAAGCATAAAGTAAGCACCTTCTTAAACATTTGGGTACTATTTGCAGAGACTAAATTTCTTCGTTTTCCTTTGTCTGTTTTAAGAACAAAGTTGTAGGCTTGGCGCCTGTGGCTTAAGTGGCTAAGGTGCCAGCCACATACACCTGAGCTGACAGGTTCGAATCCAGCCCCGGCCCTGCCAAACAACAATGATGGCTGCAACAAAAAATAGCTGGGCATTGTGGCGGGCGCTAGTCCCAGCTACTTGGGAGGCAGAGGCAGAATTGCTTGAGCTCAGGAGTTGGAGGTTGCCGTGAGCTGATGCCATAGCACTCTACAAAGGGCAACAACTTGAGTCTCTGTCTCAAAAAAAAAAGAAAAAAGTTGTAACTCCACACTTGATTGGGCTTTGAAAGTCTCCCAGCTCTGCTTACTACTTCACCTAATCTTGGTTTTCTGTGGCCACCAGAGCAACAGTCTGCCACTGTGTCGAACCTGGCTGTGTCGCAGACACTGACTCCATGTGGACTGTTGTGCAGCTCAATGTTTTCCTTTAACTTAGTGCATCCTGCACATCACTCCGTGTCAGTACACGCGGATGTGTCTTTTCAAACCTGAGCAGTAGTCCACAGCATGTGTGCACCTGACATGTTCCATCACACCCCCGCCCTGCCACGGCTCCTTCTTTCGCTTGTCCATATGACACTTCTGCAAATGCCTTTGTCCTTGTGGCTTTGGAAACCTTCTGCTGACATTCCATAGGATGCATTTCTTGAAAGGGAATTCAGGGACAAAACATTGTATATTATTATTAAATCACCTTCCAAAAAGTTGCGCTACTTAAATTTTCTACAACAGTGTAACTAATTTATCTCATCCCTTGAACATTCCAAAAATCCAATTCACTTTCCTTTGTTAGCCTTTTGTCTGTATTATAATCTAGACTGGTGGTGTGGTTTCATGAGGGAATGTTTATGAAAATTGATCTTTCTGTCCGGCCTTAGGACAAAGATCACCCTCGAGTCAGTTTATCATAGCTAACCCTTCTGCTCTCAAGTCATTTGTCATTTTGTAATTTTCAGAAGACTTGCACCGTTGGTTCAACAGGAAGAAAACGTCTTCCAAGGAGGCCTGTGGGGCACCTGAGCCTCAGGAAGGCAGCTCCGAAGAGCAGTTGCCTCTGAGCCAGTTTACCACGGTGGACCGCGAAGCCATGTGGGCTGAGGTGGAGAAGGAGCCCGAGAAGTGCCCCTTGAGAGGTGAGTTGAGTGAGGACGACCTGCCTTACTATGTGGACCTTCCGGACAGGACACCCCACAGTGGCCTGGACAGCAGCGAGCACACAGAGTCTGCGGACACAAGCTGTGGCCACACAGACAGCGAGAACACGTCCTCCTTCTCCTCCCCTTCCCATGACCCACAGGAGCTCAGCAATGAAGAAAACTGCTGTGCGCCCATCCCGCTGGGGGCCCGGCCATATCCCAGGCGTGCAGCCTTCCATTCAGAAACCTTCAAGTCCGGTGCCAAGTTAAGCCTAGTGCGGGCGGACTCTGACAAGACCCAGGCTTCAGAGTCGTTCTCCAGTGACGAGGAGGCTGACTTGGAGCTCCAGGCCCTCACCACGTCCCGGCTGCTGAAGCAGCAGCGGGAAAGGCAGGCGGCCATTGAGGCCTTGTTCAAGTACATCCTGCTCTACCTGCAGCCCTACGACTCGCGGCGGGTGCTCTACGCCTTCTCAGTGTTAGAGGCCATGCTCAAAACTAACCCTAAGGAATTCATCGAGGCTGTGTCCAAGACCAGCATGGACACCAGCTCCACTGCACACCTCAACCTTATCTCCAATCTCCTTGTTCGCCACCAGGAGGCCCTCGTTGGCCAGAGTTTCTACGGGAAACTCCAGACCCAGGCCCCCAACATGTGTCCCCACTCCCTGCTCCTCGAGCTCCTCACCTACCTTTGTCTGAGCTTCCTGCGCTCCTACTACCCTTGCTACCTGAAGGTCTCCCACCGAGACATACTTGGCAACCGGGATGTGCAAGTCAAAAGTGTTGAGGTTTTGATTAGGATAATGGTGCAGCTGGTGTCGGTGGCCAAGTGTTCCGAGGGGAAGAACGTGGAGTCTATCTACAGTCTGCTGCAGAAGTGCAAAGTTCAGGAGTTCGTCCTCCTCTCGCTGTCGGCGTCCATGTACACGAGCCAGAAGCGCTACGGGCTGGCCACCACCGACCGAGGCTGGGCACTGCCCGAGGACAGCGTCTTTGAGGAGAGTCTCATCAACTTGGGTCAGGACCAGATTTGGAGTGAGCACCCACTGCAGATCGAGCTGCTCAAGCTCCTGCAGGTGCTGATCGTCTTAGAGCACCACCTGGGGCAGGTCCACCAGGAGGCGGAAAACCAGCCAGACCTGACCCGGGAGTGGCAGAAGGCCCTTAACTTCCAGCAAGCCATCAGTGCCACGCAGTATGTGCAGCCCCACGCCCTCACCTCGCAGGGCCTGCTGGTGGCCGCAGTGGTGAGAGGCATGCAGCCGGCCTATGGCTATGGCATGCACCCGGCCTGGGTGAGCCTGGTCACACATTCCCTGCCCTACTTTGGGAAGTCCCTGGGCTGGACGGTAACACCTTTTGTTGTCCAGATTTGCAAAAATTTGGATGACCTGGTCAAGCAGTATGAAAGCGAATCTGCGAAGCTCTCTGTCAGGTATGTTGAGCTCTTGGTGGCATCTTTGTTAACCTTAATCATGGTTTTTGTAATGAATGGACATTTTGTCATAGACAATAGTCAGATGATAATTTCAACCAATACCGAAGCCTGTTTAGCATTGTCAAGAAGGGATACCAAGGAAGTAGATGTTCAGATTCTTTATTTTTAAATTCACACAGCTACCCTAGCTAGGTCAGTGTTGCAGGGCAAGTTAGCTACTCTTTGGATTTTTTTTTTTTTCTTTGAGACAGCCTCACCCTGCCCCCCAGGTTGAAGTACTGTGGCTTCATACCTCACAGCAACTTCAGTCTTATGGGTTCCAGTGATCCTCTTACCACCTCAGCCTCCCAAGTAGCTGGGACTACGGGCACTTGCCACAAGGCTAGTTTTTCTATATTTAGTAGAGGTGGGGTCTCGTTCTTGCTCAGGCTGGTCTCGAACTCCTGAGCTCAAGTAGTCCACTCACACCAGCCTCCCAGAGTGCTAGGATTACAGGTGTGAGCCACTGCACCCCACCACTCTTCGTTATTTTTCCAAAACAGAAATTAAAATGTTAATTACTTTCATAGAAATTCTAAGACAAATTAAACCATATTTACAAAGCAATTCTATGAATGTAAAGTAGCACAAAAGAGAGCTAACATTATTATAAAGATATTTCTTTTATGAGAGCCTAAGTTTATTTAAGATAGTGATCTCTCTATATATACATTTGTATATAGAATTAAAAACCATTATGGATTTATCTTTAAAAATTCTCAGAACCAATTTCTTGTTTCTTTACCAAAGCACAACCTCCAAGAGGGAAAACATTTCTCCAGATTATCCGCTTACTCTTTTGGAAGGTCTAACCACCATTAGTCATTTTTGTCTTTTGGAACAACCCAACCAAAACAAAAAGGTAAATTTTTTTCCTGAGTTCAAGAAAATTTTCACGTTATTTTGTCTTTGTTGGGTTGTGACTGTTTCACATAATGTATACATTTAAATGTAATGTATGTAAGTAATGTGTATGTGAGTGATGCAATTGTGTGTGCAGGTTGTACCTGCATATTATGCAAATGTGTATGCAAATGAATGTGAGTAATGCAAATGTATATGTAGGTATTGCAAATGGGCATGAAAATGTATGTAAGTGTGCATGTAATGTATGGTAAGTGAGGCAAATGTGGTTCTGTTCTTGCTACACTAGTAACCCTATGGGATAAAATGTAAAGCCACTTCATTTGATTTTAGGCTTATATTCAAGGTTTTCAATGAGCTTTTTTTAAATTGAGACAGAGTCTTACTTTGTCACCTTTGGTAGAGTGCCATGGCATCACAACTCAAAGCAACCTCAAACTCTTGGGCTCAAGTGATTCTCTTGCCTCAGTCCCTTAATAGCTGGGACTACAGGTGCTTGCCACAACAGCTATTTTTTTGTTTGTTTGTTTAGCAGGCCTGGGCCAGGTTCAAACCCACCAGCCCTGAAGCATGTGGTTGATGCCCTAACCACTGAGCTCCATGAGTTTTTTTACTTGCTGTCATGATGTTCTTGAAATCTGAGTTAGAAGACTTTTAACTGTTCATTGCTCTACCCTGTTTGGGATTAAGTCTTAGAATACATCTAATGCTTTGGCTGAATGATTGCAAAAGTTTATAATTCAGAGCTTCGGTCTCACACCTGTCTCTTCTTAAAAGAAACCCTGAGCTGAAATGTAGTATGGAAAGCACGTGCTTCCAGACCACCATGGGTGAGACTTGCTTGGGAGAGAGTCCAACAACCCAGACTTAATCCTACTTGCTACTTCCCTGGTAGGAAGAGAAACTTAAGCTTCCAAAGACACAGATGCATCTCGTGTACTTATTCAATTTTTAGACCACTGCTGTAGGTGATCCTACCAACTTGAGAAATGCGAGGAATGCCATTTTAGAAGAGCTGCCTCGAATTGTTAACACCATGGCCCTTCTATGGAACGTTCTCAGGAAAGAGGAGACTCAAAAGAGACCCGTCGATCTCCTGGGTGCCACGAAGGGATCCTCTTCCGTTTACTTCAAAACCACGAAAGTGAGAGATTTTCTCTGTGATGTTGTCATTTATTTGGTCTTGTATTTTGCCACTATATGTATATATGTATGTATGTATGGGAATACGTGTCAATAATCAGACAGATGAATCCCAAGTTGGAAGTAGAAATCTGCAGTTTGTTTATCATGAATAAGTTTCTTATACCTAGAACAGTGAAGTTTGAGCAATTTCAGCTGATTTTCTTATGTTTTTCCTTCTGCCTTTATTTTTTTAGCTAAAAATAGTCTATGGGGGTTTGAGGTGGGGGCTCCTGAGTCTCCGCCTGTGGATTATGTGAGGACTGTTTTGCATATTTGTGGTAGTGGATATCACAAAAATTATGTGTGGACCTTTCTTTTTACTCATCACCTTTCTTTTTTTTATAAATTTTTTTTTTTTTTTTTTGTAGAGACAGAGTCTCACTTTATCGCCCTTGGTAGAGTGCCGTGGTGTCACACAGCTCACAGCAACCTCCAACTCCTGGGCTTAGGCGATTCTCTTGCCTCAGCCTCCCGAGTAGCTGGGACT
>CAUYRH010048895.1:0-141808 GCA_963574655.1 Perodicticus potto | reverse complement strand
CGGGAGTTGCAGCGGGCCCCTGTAGTCTCAGCTACTTGGGAGGCAGAGGCAGGAGACTTGCTTGAGCCCAGGAATTGGAGGTTGCTGTGAGCTGTGATGCCACAGCACTCTATCCAGGGTGACAGCTTGAGGCTCTGTCTCAAAAAACAAAATTTAGTGACTAGAGTGGCATTGTTCTATAGTTAGGTTTTTGCAAGTCTCTTTAATATGTGGCATAGTAGAAAGTAGCTGGATTCTTCTGTCTGCTTCCATTTAGGGTGTCGTGCCATCTTGTCTTATATTCTCTGGAAAAGAATATTTGTGAGGATGAAAATGAAAAACAAATCATGCATTAGGGACTATCACTCTTTGAAAACTTTGACTTTGGGCTTCTTATCGGCAGAGTGGTACATTAGGGGATAAACATGGTTGTTTGGGTGGAACCTTCATTGGATTTTCCCTTGGGAATAGAATGGGGCCTCCCTTGCCCAGGGTATCTGGAGATGAGGCTTGCACAGCAGGTTTTGGGGTTGGTGGGAAGGGTGACTTTTTGGCATTGCCATAATTATCAAGGTTTCCTCAAGAGTTTATATTCTAGAAAGAGGAAACCTTGTAACTCTAGGAACCATAGATCCCCGAAATCACATATTGTCTTCTGCATTTTCTGTAAATTAATGTGGCATCTTGAAGGATCCAGCATTGATACTGGCTTCATTTCCCAGTTGTTCTGGATATAGCACAGAAGTTCACTTTCAATATTTCTGGTTTGGACAGCGTGGCAAGTGCAGCACAGGGCCATGATGGCTTTGTCCTTGAGCATGGTAGCTTTGATTGGAACAGAAGGCCAGGGAATGCGCTCATAGTGGACATGGCTCAGTCCCTCACGCTGCAGAGCTTGGCCTCTCTGGCCATTCATTGGCCATTATTGCTGGGGAGGGGCCTCCTAAATCAAGCCAGCCAAGTAATCTGTGTGCTTGAGGGCTCCGCATCAATGTGAAAGTTTTGCACTTTCTGAGGTGTAAACTCTGAGGTCTTACTTTTTTTTCCTTTTCTCCCTCTCCTCCCCTCCAGAGGTGCTTCATTCATGTAAGGCTAATGGTCTTTGGAGCGAACTGATTGCTCTGTCTTTGTAGGGGAGGTATTTATTCCCAGGGCAAATAGCCACTGGAGGGAATTTTTAACTGACAAGGGTTTCTAAATAGAAAGTGGCGGTTTTGTGCATGATTCCTGTGCCCATCTATCAGGGAGGAATCTGGTGACCAGCTGCCGGGTATAACCTGGGTTACTGCTCCTTTGGGTTTTCTTCTATTCATTTAGAAAAAAATAAAATAATAGCAGCACATTACAAAGTATAGTAGGATTTTCCTTGGAGTCTGATGCTTTCTATTAGGGACTGTCTTCAGGGTCATTGGGGTGATACATCTGGTTTCCAGGGTAACATGGTGGTGAAAGCAGTGGGAGGGGGTCTTTGTTGTGATGCCTTAGATCTTTCTCAAGGTCTTGTGAGGGGGAAACATACAGCATCCTGAGAGAACCCACATTTTAGGTGTTAAGATAGAAATATTTTCCAGCACAGGCCGAGAGCTCGGTCAGGGCAGGAAGTAGGTCTGTGTGGTATATCTCTGGCCCCCAGCATGTGCCGCTGCCCTAATAGGTTTGCAGAGAACGTTTGTGTCTCTCAGGGTGTTCTTACATCAGGTTTCAGATGGTGGAAACCCTTTTTCATACAAAGCAAAGCACACTTCAAGTAAGGTAGTCTCAGAGAGCTATCAGGTCTGTATGTATTCTCTCTTACTGATTTTTTTTTCCAGTGACAAAAGGAAGTTGGAAATCAAACAAGAACCCAAACAGAACAAGAAGTTGAAGAAAAACAGAGATATGAAGAACAAAAAAGATACGAAACTGAAACGGAAGAAATAGTGAAGAGAACCTTAGGTATGAGTGGCCGGCCGTGAGGAGATGATACCTGACTTCCCGAATTCTCTGGCTTGGCTGGGCAGCCTGTACTCTTAGGCACAGCAGAGCCCCCAGCGAACCCAGAAGCTGGCTGAGAGTAGAGTCTTTGGGCCTCACTTTGTCAGGTGTGGGCCAGCCTGGTTGAAGGCGCAAACTCACTCCCAAATGGGTCTGCTTAGAATTTGATGTTGGGGCAAACCTCTGGCATTGCCAGGGGTCTGTCTCTATTCCCCCAAGTGCTTGGGACCAGCTTTCCAGGTTCATTCCCACACATGTGGAAGCCACACTGACTCTCAGCCCTCTCAGGCTCTTAATTGTGTGCACAGCTTCCTGTGAGGCTCAGAAGGCTGTTTGACGGAGGACTGTCTCTTCAAGGACTTGCCCAAGTACCCTGAGGCCTGGGGCAGGGGGAGCTCTGGTCCTCCCAGGTGGCTGTGGCACGCCATTGTGGGGTTCGCCAGGGTTTGCTGGTGCTGTGTACACTTCCTCTCCTGGCTCCAGGCCTGCTGTCCTCTCTGTCCCAGAAAAGTCTGTGCCCTTCCCCAATTTAGGTAGGATACCACATCCTCGCAGTCCCCAAGGCCCGTTATTTCATCCATTTGGGCAGAGATGTTGGGAAGGGCTTCTTTGCTAGCAGTGGTGAGGGAAGCAATAGAGAATCTATTTTTAATAAATATTGAATAACATCCTGGAAAGGCCAACCACCCGCAGTGTTCATGAAATGTACACATGTGGGGCCAGGCGCGGTGACTCATGCCTGTAATCCTAGCACTCTGGAGGCCAAGGGTGGATCTCTTGAGCTCGTTAGTTCAAGACCAATCTGAGCAAGAACGAGGCCCCATCTCAAAAAATAGCTGGGTGTCGGGCACCTATATTCCCAGCTACTCAGGAGGCTGAGGCAAGAGGATCACTTGAGCCCAAGAGTTTGAGGTTGCAGTGAGCCATGGCACCACGGCACTCTACCCAGGGCAAGAGAGTGAGACTGTCTCCAAAAAAATACACAGATGTGGAAGTTGTAGGTTGTCTTACTTCTCTGGGCTGCAAGGTAGAACATGCAGGAGTTGGTCTCAAGGCCAAGGGTGGGCAGTGTGGCTAGGACATCCCAGCCCAGGAGCTTGTAGTAGAAGTGGCAGGCCCCACCTTGAGGGGCCTGACGTGCTGGCTAGATCGTAGCTACTTGCCTCTTTCCCAACTCCTGCCAGGTTATTTGGTCCCTTCCATTTGTTGGGGACAGAAATTATCTGGTGGCTTCACACATACTCTAGTATTTGATGATGTCCATGCTTTGAGTCCAAATAGAATGTTTCTGAAGCCCTAATATGTACTCTGGTGAAGTCTTAAGTGAAGGACAGAGGGAAAGGGGAGCTTCTGAACCAAAGGGTATTAAACATGCAACTCCCAGACCAGACGGGGACCTGGCTATGGGGCCTTTTGTTCTTGGATCTGCATCTTCCTGCTCACAGACCCCTCCCTCCCCTGTTAAGTCTGTAGGAAAGTTTGCTGAAGGGGGATATGAAAATAATTTTTATTTATTTTCTCGGGTGAGTGCCTGAGCCTGCCGAATCAAAGCAGATTTTCTGAGGAGAGTGTGGCCGAAATCAAAGTCCAAATCTTAAAAATGGTCAGAGCTGGATGGTATCTTAAAAGTTGTCCAAGCACAGCCTATAGGTGAGGAAGGCTTTGTTCAGTGTCTCCAGCCCCAGAAGCCTGTTCAGCTGACTGTACCCTGGTGTGCAAAGGGAGAGGGGCTCCGCAGCCAGACTGCCATGCCAGACCTGCGGTGTGACCCTGGGCATGTTACTAGCGCTGCCTTCCCTGGGCTGAGGTTGAAAGGGAAAAAGAGCTTAGAACAGTGGCCAGCATGTAGCAGAGTGCCTGGCACATAGCACCTGCACACTGGCTCTCTGGATTTGGGCTCTCACATCTGACTCAGGTTGCTTGCTCAGTTGTACACCAGCTCTGAGAACACTGAAGACGGGCTATGTTCTAAAATCACAACCTGACCTAGAAACAAAGTCCCACTTGGACAGCAAAAAGCATGCACTTTGCAGGCAGACCTGTCTAGCTCTGTGTAATGACTATCCTCGGACAAGGCCCTTTTATTCAGAGAGCATGTGTTCCTAAAATAGGTCTGTGCATTTTGTGGTTGTGATCTTGGGTTCTCCTTCAAACCTGAAAAGGCACGCCTCCCCCAGACCTCACCATCTGGCCCCCAGACAGAGTGACATCTGTAAAGCTTGGCTGTGTCAGGAAATGTCACTTGTGAAATGAATTCAGATAGGCCAGCCACGAATGCTGTCACTGGGATGGGGAAGGGACTAAAACTGAACAAAGAAAGTCCCTAAATGGTCAGCCCCACCCCCGAGCCCACTGGGGGCTAATGCTGGCCTGATTCAGTGCTTCCACTGCTCATCTGGCCTGGCCTCCCTAGAGGGCTCTGGAGTGACCAGGAGATGGGACACAAAAGAGGGCTGCTGAGGCTGGGAGGTGGGGGAGGGGCAGAAATAAGTGACCGTCACCTTGGAAAAATGTAGACTCATTAACTGAGGCCATTATAGCACCAGCAGCTAGTCTGTAGGCCTGGAGGAGGGGGGAGGGCTGGAAGCCCTTGGGCCTGAATAGGCAATTTCAGGCCACTAGAGAAGATGATGCCCTTCATTCTGTGAACAATTGGTAAAGTTAAACATCTTGAAAGGCCACCTGAAGGGGAAAGACCTGAGGCTTCCTGCTTTGGCTGGTTCTGTTGAGACAGCTGTGATCAACCTCCATCTGGCATGGGGGACTGGGAAGGGGTAGCAGACAGCAGAAAGGAAAGTGAAGTGTCAGGAGCAGACCAGCCACCCTGGGAAGGAGTAGGTCTTCGTGTCAGCCCTGCTGGCTCAGGAGTGGACTCTGGCACCCTCCCATATGGATAGGAGTGTCCTTTGGAGCTGAAGACCTGGGCACTGGCTTCAGTGATGCTGGTCTGGCAGCGCCTACAGACAGCTCAAGTAGAGAGAAATCCCTGTGTGGAGATGCGCTGTGTCCAGCCCCTTGTTTCCAAGGGTGCCGGTACAGAGAGGTTGATTCTCCCCTCCCCCAGCCTACCTGTGGCTGCAGTAGCTGGAGGGGAGTGGCCCTGCACTCTGGAATGGGCCTGAATTAAGAAGTGGTCTAGCTGCAGGCAAGGGATCATTTCCAGAGTCTTGCCCTTAGGTGAATGAATGATTTTTTTCCCCTAATTATTTTAATATTTGTTCAAAGGTGTGGTCCTGCTTCACACAGGCTCAGAACCCACCCCCACCCGTCCAACCTCCCTTCATACCTCCATTTCCCTTTAACCCCCTGCCTAACCTGCCAAAAGAGAAAAGAAAACGGTCGAGCCCCATCTGGAACTAGTGTAACTAGATCTTGCCTTTTAGGCTGGGCATTGACTGAGGTTTGGGGGTAGAGAGGGAACTTGTTGGACACAGACCCCTGAAGAGTAGCCCTTCAGGACACCCGCATCCCAGCACCTTCACTGGCTTCTGCATGGGACAGTACACGTGTGCTACACCCTCTGGCCCCTAGGGGGCACCACAGGTCCAGGCAGCCCTGCTGCCCCTGCCAGCGAAGCCAAAAAATCCTCCCCTGAACTGGTTCAGGTTCCTGGCCACTTTCAGAATTTCTTCTATTCCTGCCCCAGACAGGGAACCTTTTTTTTTTTTAAATTTCTTCTTGGACTTTGCATCTTAAATAACTACAACCAAATCCCAGAAAACTGCTGGGCCGGAGTTATGACTTTCCACCCTCCCTTCCTCCCACCAGTGTCCTGGTGGTGGCAGAGCCAGCTTGGGCTAAAGAGGACTTGGAGGCAGCAGCCACACAGGGACAGGTGCCTCTCATCAGGCCAGGTCTAGGTGGAGAAGGCCTTGCTGCCACTTTGGTGGACTATGCCGTTTTGGGCTGTGCTCTGGTTTACAAAAATACTCAAATAGGGTGGCGCCTGTGGCTCAGTGAGTAGGGTGCTGGCCCCATATGCTGAGGATGGCGGGTTCAAACCTGGCCCTGGCCAAACTGCATCAAAAAATAGCCGGGCTTTGTGGGCACCTGTAGTCCCAGCTTCTCGGGAGGCTGAGGCAAGAGAATTGCCTAAGCCCAGGAGGTGGAGGTTGCTGTGAGCTGTGACTCCACAGCACTCTGCCAAGGGTGATAAAGTGAAGACTCTGTCTCTACCAAAAAAAAAAAAAAAAAAAAAAAAAACATACCCAAATAACTCCTACGTAAGGAGCCGTGGAGGGGCCTGGGCATAGAGACAAGGATGTGCTATTCCTCTGTCATCTGGGTCTTGTCCTTCTCAATGGCACACACACGCTTAATATTAGTTTTGTTTTTTTTTTTTTGGTAGAGACAGAGTCTCACTTTATCACCCATGGTAGAGTGCCGTGGTGTCACACAGCTCACAGCAACCTCCAACTCCTGGGCTTAGGTGATTCTCTTGCCTCAGCCTCCCGAGTAGCTGGGACTACAGGCGCCGGCCACACGCTTGGCTATTTTTCTATTTTTTGTAGTCGGCCGAGGCCAGGTTTGAACCCGCCACCTTTGGTATATGGGGCCGGTGTTCTCGCTGGGCCACAGGTGCCGCCCTATGCTTAGTAAATGTGAGTAGTTTCATAGCACCCTCATCGTCTACCTCATTTCATAGATAGATAGGACAATTCAATGAGGGGAGTACTTGGTCCCTGCTGTAGTGGCTGAGGGGATGGATGCAGGCTTAGGTTGTGGGGAGAGGTGAGTGTGGGGTGGCCACAGAACAGCTTTCCTGGGGGGAGGAGTCTTTCTCTTTGAAATAAGAGTGCTGAGTTACACAGAATAGGCTCTGGGATTTCTTCCTGGTCCTAACGGACTCCTCCCCAGTCCTGAACACTAAGCAATCCTCTGCCGGGAGCAAGGCCAAGGTCATTGTTAATGGGTGTTTATTGTTAATAAAATCATGGTACATTTACAATAAGTGACAATATTAATGTACAGTTAAAGTATCATACAATATTACAGCAATAAAATAACGCCTATTCCTTTGTACATCCAGCTCAAGCAGCTAGTCAAAAATATTTCCAAAGATTGCAAGCCCCCTGGGGCTTTTCAAGGTGGCCCAGGTGACACCTCCTGAAATGCCTGGGGCTTTTAGTGAATAAATAGTTTCTAATGTGGCCAGACAGCTGAAGTAGCCTATACCCAGTGCAAGCTGTCCAGAATGCTCCCCCAGTGTCTGGCCCATAAATATGACAGGTGTCAGAGTTTTCCAAGCCCACAGAAGGTAAGGGTGTGGGGCAGGGGACAGGACAGGAGAGCCTCTTCTTCCAGACCTTCCTGTCCACTGCAGCCCTGTCCTTGTCCCTCAGGTTTGCGTAGCCCTGCCCAGCTCTCTAATCCTCAGTTAAAGGAAACTTTAACTTGTGAGACTTGCCAGGGAGGACACTTTGGTTCTGCTTCCTGAGCCCAGAGAGGCAACCTAGGTATAGGCGTGGGGTTACTTTGGCCCCCCAAAAAGCAGCAAAACAAGAGCTGAGGCCACCAAGGCTCCTACAGTGTAACCCATATGCACCCCCACACTGCCCTCAGAAGCCATCAGCTGGGCAACTGCCCTCTGCTGAGCAAGCTGGTAGTCGCAAGGGGTGGGCCTCTATAGCCCCAGACACCAAAGAAGATGGGGACTCAATGTGGCCCTCTGGGTGTGGTTCCCCAGCCTCCTGGAAGCTCACATCAAGTCTTTCAAAGCCTTGAGGAATGAGTCCAGGGATTTGGGCAGACTTTCCTAGATGACATTAGGAAGACAGACGCCAGCATTGGAATTACATGGCCTGGGGCCCAGACAGCACATACACTCTATACATTCATCTGGACTCCCGCCCCGGGAGCCCAGTTGTCCTAGTCTGAGCTTACTGAGGATGTAGGGCCTGCTGGAGCTTGGAGGCCTAATCAGAGCACTGCAGCAGAGGTGATTCAGGACCAGCTGATGGCCTTCCGAAAGGGACAGAGCACAGAGTAAGTGCTCGGGGCCCTCAAGGGGCAAACTGTGGGACCAAAGGACCACCTTTTGTCCTCATCCCACCTTTGCTCGTCAGTGGTTGATGTGCTCCAGGGCGGAGGAGTTGAGGGTGGGCTGCCTTGTGATGGGGGTGGGGGGCTTCAGACTTATCTGTCTACCCAAGGACCGATTAACACCAGAGCGGGCAGCTGGGGAAGGAGAGAGAAACCAAGCCCACTGTGAACCTGGCTCCAAGAGGGCTTCCAACCGTCCCACCACCTGGAGGGGCCCTGCGTGTCCACAAGCCCCAGCACACTGCTCCCGGCCTTGGCAGCCTGTCCCATCCCTTGGGTGCCGGCCAGTCATCCCTTGCCCCCTCACACACGGGAGGTGATGTAGACAGAGTGCACCCGCTCAGCCAGGGTGCTCTGCAAGTCCTGCAGCGGATCCAGGCCCTGGACTTTGCTGCTGCGGCTGTAGATGAGCTGCCGGAAGGAGTCCTGCTCCAGCAGAGCCTTCATGTGCTTGAGGAAGAAGCCCTCGCAGAACAGGGCCAGCTCTGGGGCATTGTGGATCTGCAGGGGCAGAGAGCGGAGTGGCCACACCTGAAACTGCCCCATCCAACCCTCGCTCCCAAATATTACCTGCCCATGGCCAAGGTCCTGCTTAAGCCTTACCTGGTCCTAGGGGAGGTGTTCCCTATCTCTGCGTCTTGAGGCCCCCTCCTGTTATCTGAATTCCTTCCATAGCCACCTCCTTGGAGAGGTCCCATTTGGGT
Source organism: Perodicticus potto (assembly GCA_963574655.1). NCBI lineage: Eukaryota > Metazoa > Chordata > Mammalia > Primates > Lorisidae > Perodicticus > Perodicticus potto. The sequence continues at coordinate 133,109 of CAUYRH010048895.1, read as the reverse complement.
TCAAATCCCAGCTGTGCCACCAGGAATGTTACTGAGTCTGGGCTCCCATCATGTTCTTTGCCTGTATCACACTGTCAGTCATTCTGCCTTGTTAAGTGGCAGTCGTCCCCATCAACTGGTCAGGGATGGTCCAGCACTCAGCACATGGGTTCACAGGCGGATGCTCAATAACTCCATCTGACAACTATCAAGTGCCTGCTCTGGGCTAGGCACTGGGCACTAGGTTCTAAGGTAAAGGTCTCTGCTATGCTGTTGATGTTCTAGTTCAGGGGGTACAGGACCCATGGAACCAACCAGACAAGCAAGGTAATCTCAGATGGTGCTCAGGGCTGTGAAGGAGACGAAACTGGTGTTGTAGTAGAGTGAAAGGGTGGCCTGGGAATATCAGCTGATGACAAAGAGCTGGTCTTACGTAGGTTATGGAAAACCTTCTGCGGGATCAGGTAGGGGAGTGACTCAGTTTTGCACTTTGGAAAGAACCTTGTGGGTTTTGGGGCAAAGTAGGGAGGGCAGGCCCTGGTTTCAAAGGGCTCACCCTCTCACTGTCTTTGACAGTAGCCCGGCCACCTGCATGTCCCTGCCCACTGCTAGCAGTGAGGCTGGGGGGAGCAGACCGGGTGGTGGCCCTTACCTTGGCGTACTTGTAGGTGCTCACAGCGCTGTCCACACTGAGGGTCTGGGAGCACAGAATCTCACAGTGCCTCTGCAGGGCATCCAGCTGGAACAGGCTGGCGGCTGACAGCAGCTGGCGGGAAGACAAAGCAGCCCTTGGACCCATGGTCAGCTTTGGGGGCTGTGGGCCCTGCTAGCCACCAGCCCTCAGGCTTATCCACCTTCTGATCTTCCTGGACCTTCCCTTCCCCCCAGGGCACCCCTCTCTAACCCTGGGTGTGGCCCATGTACACACTTCTGGTCTCCTAGAATGGCTCATCCTGTCAGATGGAGAGAAAGGACTCAAGGGGAACCATGAGCTCCTCACAGAGGCCACCTCTGCCCATCGCCAGCTGGGAGTGGGGCTGAGGCTCAGCAGGTGTCTGGGGAGACGCGGTCCAGGACCCCCTGGCACTTACCTCCAGGGTGTCAGCGGGGGGGATCTGCAGGGCCTCTGTCCCTCCGTAGTACAGATACTGCATCATCAGCTGCGGGAGAGGTCCCGTAAGCACCGGTGCACCCGCAGCACAGCAGCCCCACGCCCTCCCATCCTGTCCCTCTGCATGTGACGCCTGCAGGCTCCCAGCTGTCTCCCTCTACTTTGCCCTGCTCAGGGCTGAAATTCTCAGATGCTTGTCTCTTCCCTAGAACACCACCTCTAGAAGCCAATTCTGAGACCCTCTCCTGACTCTCTGTCTGCAACAAGGTCCCTTCCCTGGAATGGTTTCATGTCAATGCTAATGACAAACCTGTGAGCTCAGGAGGAGAGACACTATTTACAGCTGGGGAAACTGAGGCCCAGAGAAGGAAGACGACGTGGTTCAATTCCTTCAGGTCTCCCTGTTCTCGTGTCTGGGCTGTCCCATCGCACCTGGCCTCACACTGCTCATGGCTCATTTTACCTCAATTTCACACACAGAGATAGGGGTCTCTGAGGAGACAGCCGAGTAACCGCTACCTTCAGAGGCCACTTCCCGACCATCCCCCACTGCTGGGGCTCCGATGTGGAGATGACAGTCATATTCTGACTCCCTCTCCGATTTGCCCCCTTGGAAAAAAAGCAGAGCCCAGACCCCCGACCCCCAGGGATGCCAAATGAGGCCGTCAGGGAGGCGGAACTATATTTAGTTTTGCGGAGGTCTAAGTTACAAACTCTACCATCATGCTGGAGCCAAGGGAGGGTTCCCAGTTGGAAAAAAGAAAAACAATTCTTTTTGGTTGGCTGAAGAAACGGACCCGGCAGGGAACTGGCAAGTGTGTAAGTAAACACAGCTCAGCCACACAGTCGGGCTCTGTTAGCACTGGCCCTAGGGCTGAATAGGCACCAGAGGGTCTGGGAGAAAGCCCAAACTCGGGAGCGAAAAGGGAGCCCCACTGCCAGCCTGGTCCTCAGGAGTAGGAAGCTCCCAGTTTGTCCTTCCACGAGGTGTGTGCTGCAGGCAGGCCATGCCTGGGTCCCTCCACCTTCCCACTCAGGCAGGGAGTGGGTGCTGGCCAATGTAGGGCACAGCAGACAGACCCACAGGCCCCTGGGGGTGGGCAGGCAGAGCAGATCTTCCAGGAAACCTCGCTAAGTGATGGCCTCAGGGCAGCCCCTTGGCAAGGATCTGGGCCAGGGATTCAGGCGGCCACAGCCTGCAGCTCCCTTCCTGGCCTGGAAGGTGACCTCCTGCTGCATTTTGGGTGTTGGTTTTGGCAAGGGACCATCTGTGGTCCACAGATCACCCTGAGGCCACCTGAATGCCTGAGGCCATAGTGCTGCTCACTTGGAACCTCGTTTAAGGCGGGGTGGGTGGCCAGCCGGCACCTGGTGGAAGGACAAACTGGGAGCTTCCTACCCAGATTAATTCTGGCAGCCCCTTGTAGGACAATGGTCACCTGTTTCTCACAAGTGGACAGCCTTTGGGGCTGGGCAGCCAAGGGCTGCTCGAGGAAAAAGCCCCAGGCAGGATCAGCTGTAGAAGGGCAGCAGAGCTGCTTCTGGCCCTGACTGGGCCACCAGGAAGCTGAGACTGCAGAAGTCATGTTAGAAAGGAGGGGTTGGTGGGCGGCGCCTGCGGCTCAGTGAGTAGGGTGCCCACCCCATATACCAAGGCTAGTGGGTTCAAACCCAGCCCCGCCAAACTGCAACAACAACAAAGAAATAGCCGGGGGTTGTGGCAGGTGCTTGAAGTCCCAGTTACTTGGGAGGCTGAGGCTAGAGAATCACCAAAGCCCAAGAGCTGGAGGTTGCTGTAAGCTGTGACGCCACAGTACTCTCCCGAGGGTGACAAGGCGAGACTCTGTCTCTAAAAAAAAAAAAAAAAGAAAGAAAGAAAGGAGGGGTTGGGGCCTTCTGAGCTGTCCCCCCAAAGCAGACAGTGATCTTGGCAAGCTGCCAGAAATGTTCTGTCTGATACAGCCATTGGCCACTTGTGGCTTCTGAACCTGTGTCAAATACATACCGGGTTTTGAAAACTCAGTATGAAAAAAAGGTAAAATGTCTCTAACAAAAGTTACATGTTGATAATGTTTTGGCTATACTGGGTTAGCTAATTTTTTCAAATTATTCACCTGATTTTATTTGTGCCTAGTAATAAGTTTTATGATATACATCCCACTATCTTTCTATGACTAGACTGCTTAGATCTTCTTAAGCCTCTGTTTCTTCCTACCCGAAAACAAAGAAAATCATGATACCCCCTAATCCCCAACTCCTAGCACTTGAGAGCCAAGGAGATATTTGGAGGCTGCTCTGAACTATCAGGCTTTGTTAGAGAACCTTATCGGTGGGCTTCAGGCTGACCCCTCCAAGGGAGCCCAGAATGCAGGAGCCAAAGTCTAGAGGCCCCATCTGGCACATAATGGCAGAGCTCTGCACCCACAGAACCCAGGGAATCCATGGGGCAAGGCCAGTGCCCTGGGTCAGGTTAGAACAATTGGCCAGAACTCAGTGAGAGGCCCAAGTAAGGGAGGGCCAAATATTCCTAAGACCCATATGTGCCACGTTAGACCTGCTGTCCCCTTTACCTGCCAACAACCCTAAGAAGTCATGTGGGGCTGCTCAGCCTGGGCTGGCCTGATGCCCTCCCCTGGCCTGGGTGAGCAGAGGTAGCCCTAAAGGGCAGCTGAGCCCACACACATCCCCACTGCTAGCAGTGGTGTCACCCACATCCACACGTGTGCTCACTCCCCACTCTCCACCAATCCAGGCCACCCGTCCTGGACCTGCCTCTTCCTGATCTGATTGTGACTGCAGCTCAACTGGACTTTGGGCTTCTTGGCCAAACAAGTGGCAAAGGCTGCCTTCTTCCCAGAGAGTTTGGATCAAGGGATGGGGAGACATTATCACTTTGCTGCCCATGCCAGACCCAGGGCCCATCCACTCTCCACTTCAATTCATTCCACTGGCCACTATCCAGCACCATTGTCGCTCAGCTAGACACCTCAGTTGATCCTGTCTGGTCTCCTGGAGGTAGCCATTTCCCCCATGTCCCCTACCTTACTCGTCTAAATGCAAACTTGGGCATTCCAAACACCCCGGGGTTTGAATCCTATCACTTCCCCAGCTGTGTGACTTTCAGCCAGTTACCGAAGCCTCTGCACATCTGACCCCTCATAATCCAAAAAGTGATGGCAATAGACACTTCCTAGAACTCCTGAGGAACAAGGCCTGCCTCAGCTCATCCTTCTGCTTAAAACCTTTCAGTGCTTCCAACTGTCCTTCAGTTAAAGGTCAAACCTTCCCCTAAGGCTCACTGGGGAAGCTTCAGACTAATTTCCAGTCGTTCCTCTGAATTGTTGCCCAGAGTAGTCCAAAGGGCATTTCCTGCACATGTGCTGGACTCAGGCTTCTGGGACTTGGCATGTGCTGTTCCTTCTACCCAGAGCCCCTGATAACTGGGTAGATGGCCCTGTGTTTGAGACCTCAGCTGTTACCTGACGCATCCCTCGTCTCCCCACGTTTGAGACAGATGCACCTTTCCTGCACCCCAAGAACCCTTTGAACTTCCCTCCCCACAAGCATCACGCTGTCACAGTCCTGTCTCCCTGAGGGCAGGATCTGTTCGGTTCACTGCTCTTTCCACCCATAAACGGCTAAATGCTCCAGAAGTCACTAACGGAAACGTGAGAGAGGAGCTGAGCCACCTCGGATGGTGGCTGCACGAACCTCTGAGACTCTGGGTTTTGTGGTCTCTCCCATTCCATCATGTGTAGGGCACAGCCCTGGATCCCACCTGCTGCCTCCTGGCCTGAGTCCCATATGCTGAGCCCTGAGCCCCCGCACAGTCTGGAAGTCCGCAGTTACCACTTTCCAGAAAGGAGCTCTCAGTGGGGCACAGCTGAGACCTCAGCCAGGGCTCTGCCTCCATCCAGACCCTGTCGGCTCTGACTGGAGTTTGTTACGTAACTTGTCATGTTCTGCATGCTTAGTGCCTGGAAGACCTGACTCTGATCTTCTATACCCAGGCTGGGGTCCCCACGGCCTCTTCTGCGTGGCCAGTGTGGCAGGGGCTGACATTCGGGAGGAGTGACTGGCCTATGCCAGCACCTCCCGCACTGCACACACCCACCTGGGCATCTTGTGAAGATGCATGTTCTAAGGCAGGAGGCTCAGGGTGGGGCCGGGGTCTGCATTTGCAGCAAGGTCTCAGTAACGCTCATGTGTGGGGAGCACGCTCTGATGACAAGGGCTCCTGTGCCATGTGTGCGGCATGTGCCTGTCCTCATGCATCTGCAGGCTGCCTGATTGCCTGTCCAGTGGTGAACGTCCAGCACCTGTGAGGCAGGCTCTGGAGCTACAGCCGCCCAACGGATGGCTACTTTGGCACAGGAAAAGACCCAGATGCTGGTCGGGCGCGGTGGCTCACACCTGTAATCCTAGCACTTCGGGAGGCTGCTGTGGGTGGATCGCCTGAGCTCAGGAGTTTGAGACCTGCCTGAGCTCAGGAGTTCAAGACCAGCCTGAGCAAAAGCGAGACCCCATCTCTAAAAATAGCTGGGTGTCATGTTGGGCACCTGTAGTCCCAGCTGCTTGGGAGGCTGAGGCAAGAGGATCGCTTGAGCCCAGGAGTTTGAGGTTGCTGTGAGCTTTGACACCACAGCACTCTAGCCTGGGTGAGAGGGTGAGAATCTATCTCAAAAAAAAAAAAAAAAAAAAAAAGATCTGCGTGCTCTAATCTGAAACCTGACCAACAATTCAATAAAATACAGAAGGAACTGGGAATAGCCTGGAAAATTATGAGGAACACACAGCTGCCCCCAAGGGCAGCACTGAGACCCACACACCTGAAAAATGTGGTACTTCATGTCGCTGATCTCGATGGTCTTGCTACTGTCCCCATCTTGTTCTGATTTATTGGTCATTAGCGTCTTGAACCTGGAGCAAAGGAGATGAAACAAGGCAGGTTTTGAATGTGACCATTTCTCCATCGCTGTGCAGTGATGGCACCATCCGTCACCTGACCAGCTACCAGGAACAAGAGCCTTTGAAAAATTACTGCCATGCTCCCCAAATAATTCTTGGCAAGTTATGTTTTACATGGTCCTGATGTGACAGCTGGGCCAAGCCCCTTTCTGGCATTGCTGCCCCCATACATGTGACCTGACGCTTGTGGCCGGAACATCAACTCCTGTTCTAGGATATTTACGCTAATAACCAAAAGCCAGAACTAGGCCAAAAAGAATACTACCTTTGAGGGCCCCAGTGAACTGTGGCCCGCTCCACCTGTCCCCACCTGGCTGCCTTGTGTCACCTGGAAGCTCAAACAAGCTGCCCTTGAGCCCCTGGGGCTGAGGCGCTGTTATCCGAGGTGACCTACCTGTTAGATGCTGTCACCAACAGGACTTTATGTGCATAAAACAGCTTTCCTTCCACGAGGAAGGTCACATCCGACATCTCCTTGTTGTTCAGAAAGTGAGGATCTGTGAAGGAGGAGGAAAGATGGAGGGGCATGGCCAGGGAGTCCACCTCTGAGGGTTTAAGTGTGCCGTGACGTGTGTGTTGGGGCAGAGGGTGCGACACAAAGGTGAAGAACAGGGAGACTGAGGCCAGGACCTTGGCACTCACAGATGGAGACAGAGGATAGTGATGAGGAAGAGGGGAGGATGTGTGGCGGGCGGCAGGGTGTGGGGGACAGGCCCTCACCTAGCCTGGCTGGCAGCGTCTTCCGGATCTCGGGAATGCTGGGGATGGGGCTGCTTCCGTAGCAGTGGGTGAAGATGGCAGCGAGCTGCTGGATGACCGAGTCGTTCTGCAGGAGAGGGAGAGAGGCCGTTAGTGTGCTCGCTGTGGCCGCTGTTTACGGTGCAGAAGCATCAGGCCGATTTCAAAAGCCCAGGCCCCGTTTAGAGCATCCGCTGTCTTTTGTTCCTGCTGGATCTGACTTGGCAAGGAAGCGGCAAGAGAAGCCTGTTCTTTCATCAGCGATTCCCCAAATGGCTTTTTTGGCCAGGTTCCAGCCCAGACAAACCCACAGCCCCTGCCCTCTGCAGCCAGGCGGTGCCAGGCTGGGCACGGGGGGTGGGTTTCCATCCACCTGTGTGTCCACACGGGTCAGGGGCTGTGGGGCACTGGAACCCAGCACTCCCTGAGCGTGGGGTGCAGGGCCGCTGGCCACACTCACTTTGCTGGTCTTGAGGATGTCGAACATGAGCTGCAAGCCCTCGGTCACCAGCTCCTCATTGTATTCCTCCTCTTTGATGGAGCCGAAATCCCGCAGGAGGCTCTGCACCACCGAGTACCGTGACTGGGAAAAGGAGGTCCTCAGGGACTCGATCCAGATGTGCAGCTTCCAGGGCACACCTGGGCGGGTAGGGAACGGCAGGAGTCAGTGCGCTGGCAGGACCCTCCCCGGCAGAGCCCGCCCTCCTACCCAGGCTCTTTCAAGCGCTCTGCGCCCCCCCATCCCACACGCATCCCCGCAGTGAAGCCTTAGTTCATCCTAACGGACTTTGCCAGTGGGGCCAAGGGCAGCGTCAGATGCTCATCAGAAGAGGTGGCAGGATGGCTGTGGCCCAAGCTCAGGGAACCCAGGTTCTGAAAATCGACAGCCCAGCCTGAGGGCTGTTAATGCAGCAGCCCCAAGGCCACAGGAGCCCTGCGGCTTATTGGGCCTGAGAATTATTTGCTAGGGGTGATGTATTCATTCTAGATGGGGTCCAGGTGGACTCAGGTACCCAGAAATTGTGCAGGGCATTCAAGGACACACAGGCCTTGAAGTGAACCTGGCCCTATCCCAGTCCCCAGAGGGCTGGTATGTCAGTACAACCTGGGGTAGAAAACAACTGCTCACCACCTCCCCGGGTGTGTCAGTGGGGTCACAGAGTAATTTAAAATGACATCAACTAGTCATGTTCCCAGTAATTAGAGAGATAGTTTCTCACCCCTCAGCCTCACAAGAGCTGGCATTCCTCAGGGACATGCTGACAGAGGTGGCGCTGGCATCCCCGGCTTACTGACCACAGCTGGACTTTATAGCACAGAACACAGAGGCCAACTCACTGCCCTCCTGGCCCAGCCCCGGGCAGTGTACGTGCCATGGCCGCACGTCAAGTTCCAAGTGCTCACAGTGGGACCCGTGCCTTGTGCTTTAGGTGATGTCACCCCACTCTTAGATAAGGATCATGAGCACCAGACCCCCACAGAGAAGGGAATTGAGAGTCAGAGCAATTACGTGGTGTGTGGCCAGCATCAGATCTGACCCAAGTCTGTCTGATGAGTCTCCCTGAAGGACACAAAAAATCCATAGATTCACAGACTCAAGGAGTGAAAGAAGCTGGTGAGGATGGCCACGTCGACTCAGTCCTCGGGGCTGCAGGGCTCAGTGTGCTACCCAGCCCCGAGCTGTGCACAGAGAAGGGGCAGCCAGACAGGGCGGAGGGCCTGAGGGCAGAAGGCTGGGCTGTGACCAAGAGGTGCCACTGCTGAGGATGCTCTGAGCCCCAGGGCAACTCCTGGACTGGCCGAGCAGTAGGGAGTGTGTCCATGTGTGTGTGTAGTGTGTGTGCACGCCCACCGCGTGGCCTCACCCAGTGCCCTCAACTCCATGGTGATGTCCACATAGCCGTGCTCAGCACTGTAGTACATGGCCTCCTGCAGGGCCTTCGTGCGGGTCCGGCTCAGCCGCACAGGCCCCTCGCTGCTGCTGCCCTGGCTGGACGTGTCGCTCTCCTCCACGCCCTCTGCCAGGATTTCCTCCAGGGACAGCACGTCTGCTTTTGCCTGCTGCGGCTGTGTCAGGAGCTTCCTCAGGACATTCCTGTGGCCCAAAAGGTGGAGAAGGGTGAGGTCTGGGATCCCACAACAGGTGATGCCTGCCTGAGCGGCCTCCACTGCCCCACTGCCCGGTCGGGCTTCTGGGGCCACCCAGGGCTTAAGAGAGGGTGCAGGGAACTCCGCCCTCCTGCCAGTGTGACTTCAGGTAGTCCTGCCTCTCTGATCTATGATCGGTCACCTGTATGACCGGGTGTCGGCATCACCCTTTCCCAGGGCTAAAGTGAGGCTGCTGTGAGCGCGTTACACTCAGAGCCTGAAATGTGGCAGGGCCTGGTAAGCAGCAGCTGCCTGCCCGTGTAAGAACTCGCTCGATTCCCCCTTGTTCATAGGATGAAGTGAGGACGAATGTTATGCAGACTTTCTTCACGTCTACAAGTATGTAGAAGGTGAGCTGGACAGAGCAGTCTTGCGTACTGCTGTGCCCAGCCTTGTGGGATCCCACGAGCAGCGCCATTACAGGGGACGAAGCCGCTCTGCTCAAGGCCAGAGTGGGGGATTACAGGTGCAGACACATGTCTCGGGGCCTGGGGCTCTGGGACAGCAGGATCGGGGTGGGGCCCCAAGGCCACCCCAGGTGCCGACCTGCTCCACAGCAGCCCTGCGGGCCCCTCCGCACACCCTCAAGGGTGAGGCCCAGAGAGACCCTGCAAAGGGCCCAGGGTCATCCCTAAGGTGCTAGCCAGCCGCCATCAGCTCCTTCCCATTTGTGGCTTTGCTGGTTCAGGGATCTGCAGGGTCACTTGCTCGTGCCAGGCACTGGTGTATGAAGGGGAAGCAGCATGGTGCCTGTCCCCAGGGTCCTATGCTCCTGACAGGGCGGGAGGCGGATGGGCAGATGGAACCTTCATGAGGGGTGATGAGGCCATGGAAGGGACAGATACGGGCATAGGAGGGACAGGGTCTAGAGGCAGCTGTGGGCACAGTGGCACCTGGAGGGTGAGGGAGGTCTGGGTGGGCAAGTAGGGGCTGCAAAAGAATAGAGAAGACGTACCCTAGGGAGGAGCCACAGCGAGGACAGGTGCGTGGTGGCAACACAGCGTGTGGGAACTGGCAGAGGTGGCCTGCCTGCCCTACCTTTCTGGCCCTTTCTTTGCCCACTAGTACCTCTTCTCCCGTCTCGCTCTGGCCCCACTACTGCCTGACAGTCCTGGCTCCCACCTGCCACTAGCCTGTCACACCGGGTGGGCCTGGCCCCCACAGAGCAAGCTCTACCATCTGCTCCTGGAGCGGGGTGCAATTTCGCACAGAGCCACCAGGAGCTTCTTCATGCCTGAGCTGTTGTGGTGTGGAAGTTTCCGGGAGAACCACCACCCGGTATGGGAGCCATGTGCAGGCCCTGGCAGCTGCAGGGTAGAGTCTTACTGGACAATGGGACGAGCTGTCCTGGGTGTCAGGAGGCCCGGGCTCCAGTCCCAGGTCTGCCGGGAACCAGCTGATGCCCCTGCCCAACAGCCTACCACCCGGCATCTCCGACTCCAACATCTGTGTCTTGTGCTGGCTGTGACCCTCATCTTTCTAGTTTCCTTGAACTCAGGCCCTGTCTCTGGAAGTCTCCAGGCCCAGCTCTTCTGCTCCCACTGGGGAAACAGAGGCTCCCAAGAGCTCATTTCAGTGCCCACATCATGTGTGGCAAGAACCCTGGGTGGGTACCTGTGGCCATGGGCAGCCGAGTGGCTGAAGCAGTTCATGACCTCGTGGAGGGAGGAGCCCATGCCAGTGGCTTCCAGCATGCTGAGAAGGGGATCGGCGCCTCGGCTCAGCAGCAAGCTGACCAGCTCGTAGTTCCCTGAAAGACAATGCGGGTGATGCTGAGGGCGGTAAGCGGGGATTCTCCAAACTCTGAACTCCAAACCCCACGTTCATTTGCATTTGGTGGGGGTGAGGTGGAGGTGAGGGACAAATGGGAGGAAAGCTGGCTGGTGTGTGCCCTGCCACCCGTGCCTCTCCCTGGGCCGCAAAGGGAAGGGCCCCCTTGCCCTGCTGGGTCCTGCCTGGTCCTGAGTTCAGCAGATGCATGGATGGTTGGGGGAGGGGTTTCAAGACCCACCCGCAGGGTCCTTTTGTGTTACCCAGACCCTTGTATGTCCAGCTGCGTCCCCAGCCAGGCTGGGTGATGCTGCAGGGAAGGACCCTCGCCAGGCAGGGCTGTGGAGTACCTACCGGCTGCAGAGGCTAGCTGCAGGGGTGTCTCCGCATAGCTGTCCTCACCACTGTTGACTGCAGAGCCCTCCACGTGGGCACCAGCATCCAGCAGCAACTGCCAGGGGCACAAAGGAGGAAGGCAGCTCTCAGCATGGCAGAGAGCATCTGGGATTGCTGGGGGAGGCCTCTTCAGTGCTCTCCAGGCATGTGACTGAGGCACAGCCCACTTGGCAGCAGAAGAACTAGAACTTTAGAACTCCAGGTCACCCTCAGGGCTCGAAGTTTCTACAGTCTTCAATTCTTATGGCACTGGACCAAGCCCCTAAGCTATGAGGACTTCTGAGTTCTTTCAGATGCTTTCTCATAAACTGGCTGCAATAGCCTTCCAAGGACTCAAGAAGGCAAGCAGAATGGAAATTGCTACCCCAATCTATAATGGTAAACTGAGGTTCTGGGGGCAGCAGGTATTGAAGACAGAAGGAACATGACACCAATGCTAGCCACTAGCCAGTGAGTAACCCAGAGCAGATCCTTCAATTCTCTGAGCCTCAGTTTTCCTCATCTACAAAATGGGAAGAGAGACTTGCCAGACTTGCTTTGCCAGCAATTAAACAAAACTATGCTCAATAACCAGTGGCTTTTAGGCTTCTTGTCAGAGAGGTCTGGCAGCTCCCCCAGATGGGAAGTGGTGGGCTAGAGCAGAGTCTCACTGTCCAGGGTGGCAATGGGGGTCTCTCCCTATTCTAACAAAGGTGGCTTTGCCAAGGAACACATGGGGCAGGGTTAACAGATACCAGGTGGTACCAGCTGAGCCAGGCCTGGCTTTGCCTTGGGCAAGGGGTGGTGCTGGCATTATTCTAATGGGTGAATCTCACCTGCCCTGACTGGCTGCTCTGGAGGGAGTGACCTGCAGCCTTTCTAGACTCCTAGAAACCAAACCTTCCTCAGAGCACGTTTGGGAGTCTAGCTGGCCAGGACTGAAGGGTTCAGGCTGATCTTGGCCTCCTGCAGCGTGTGAGGCAGCGGAGGGTGGCCATCTGCTGGAGACGCAGTCAGAAAGCACTCTGCCCAATGCTTGTGCCAGTGCCAAGGCCGTGGAGGCAGAGGCCGCCGTCAGGATGCAGCTGGGTGCCAGTGCAGAAAGCCCAGTGCACAGTCTGCAGGCCCAGTCCACAGTCACAGTCTGAGCTGAGGTTGGGCTTTGCTCAGCAGCAGCCCGCGGTGATGATCACTCATGGAGTCTTTATTACAGGCCAGCGCTGGGAATAACCCAGATGTGACTGCTGCCCTCAGAGGCTTCCTGAGTGGACAGTGAGGGCATCATACGAACTCCTGGGTCTAGTGCTGTAAAAAACCTGTGGACCCCAGCACCTTGGGGACTTGGGGGTCAAGGCTGTGTAGGCAGGACCCCTGTTGGTGTGGGAAGCTATTGTGCCATGGCTTCTACTTCTAGAACCACTCGAGCACAACCGCCTGGGGGCAATCATAGCTGTGTGGGCCAAGAGGGGCAACACTGTGGCTTGGCTTGACAGGTGAGCTGTGCCAATCTGAGTCCTCTCGAGGGAACTGGGAAACAGAAACTAAGCCTGTTTGTGGGTAGGGGAGAACTGGATGGACATTGTGCTGTAGAGCTGGCCCTGTGGTAGAACTCGAGAGGGGAGAAAAGTGAGGAGAGAAAGATGGCTGGACCTGAGCATGCTAAGCAGACTCAGACAGTCCTAGCACACCCTGAGACTCGCCTAGGGAGACTTGGAGATGCTAGGAGGCACAATGGGACCTGTATATTGCTTGGACCTGGGTCTTGTTTTCTAAAATGCCACATGTGTCCTTAACCTATCCCTTCCTTGAGGCAAAATTGACAATCAGTGCCCTGTTGACCAGGTAAGCTGACTCCAGGCAGCTGCTCATTGAGCTGTGGCTGTGCTTGGGGCCAAGCTCACCTGGTAAGCTGGGGGAGGGGTACAGCGTTCACTCGGCAGCAGCTCACCTGGACCACAGAGATGTGTCCGTGCAGCACAGCAAATGTCAGCGAGGTCCAGTGACGGCTGTCAGGGTGGATGGAAGGGTGCCGGGGAGAGTTGCTTGGAACCTGGAAAACCCCACAAATGATAAGAGGTTTCCTAGGCAGGTAATATAAGCACCTGAGTGAAGGAAGGACCCTGCAGGGATGCTTTCTACATTTGATTTGTAATGTCTGCCTGGAACATCAGGTAGACAGGCTTAAAAGGAAAGTACTATGGTTCATTAGTGATGCCTGGTGATGCCTGGGCAAAAGATGGCAGGGGGGCACTTTATGCCAGAGGGAGCAGAGCTAACTGGGGATGGTAGGGATGGCCGGGGATTATTAGGCTTGTAAAAGGGAAAAGATGCTGTTAAGAACAGAATTATGGCCATTTCCCCAACTCAGCTCACTCCCTCTCAGAAAGAGAGCCCAAATCTTGAGGAAAGGCCTCTTTCCTAAGCTCTGTGTACCTTGTCATTGCTGACCTCTGAGACACATTTACCCTGGTGTCCAAATCATGCTCAGCATGGCTGATGGAGACCTGGGGTGGTCTCGTGTAGCTCTTTGGGGCTTCCTCACCTGGATATCCAAGTTTGCCCCGGCATCAATCAACATCTGGACCATGGCTTCATCCCCGGCAGCACAGGCGTACATCAGCGGCGTCATCCCCTGTTTGAATCCAAGGCAGATACTTAGCTGTCTGGGGACAGAACCCACCACATGCTCCACTGTGCCCTCTGCCCTAGGATCCCCAGTCTAGGCTTGGGCTTCCTGCGTGGTGTGGCTGCTTACGCTGGGCTCTCCTGCACCTGGTCCCTCCTAGGCCCTTAGGCGGGGAGAGGTGGGCATCACCACAGGACTGCGGGCCCCCCAAAGGCTGCAAAGCACAGCTGGATACGGTACAAAGTCCACTTCTGCCATGGAAACTGTAAACTCTACAAATTACTTCTCTCTGCGCTCGGTTTTTTATTCTTTAAACTGGGAACAACAACAGTAATTACTTCATGGTACTGTTCATCAAGGATGTGAGTTAACAGGCGGCCCCCATAGCTCACTGGGTAGGGCACCAGCCATGTACCCCAAGGCTGGCGGGTTCAAACCCGGCCCAGGCCAACTAAAACAACGATGACAACTGCAACAACAACAACTACAAAATAGCCAGGCATTGTGGCGGGTGCCTGTAGTCCCAGCTACTTGGGAGGCTGAGGCAAGAGAATCGCTTAAGCCCAAGAGTTGGAGGTTGCTGTGAGCTGTGACACCACAACACTCTACCCAGGGCGACAGCTTGAGACTGTCTCAAAAAAAAAAAGAATGTGAATTAATATGTATGAAGTGCTCAGTACAGAATTAGCTTGCCTTAAAAGCCACCTCAGAAAAACAGCAACAACCTTGTCATTGCCCCTCTGCTCTGTTGCCATATATCAGCTTATCCTAGGCCTGGGCAGGAAATCACTGTGCTGAGTGTTCTCATTTAACCACTATAATATCCCTCTTAGAGAAGGTCTGTTATCATCCCCATTTTACAGATAAGACCCAGAGAAGGGGAGTTACTCGCCCAGGGTCACACAACTAGAAAGAAGTAGAATGAGGGCCGGAGCCCAGGTCTGTGAGCTGTGAAGCCCTTGCTTTCAGGCATCTCACCAGAGGGAGAAGAAGTGTTTGATTTTTTTTGCTACTGAGCAGTTCAGAGCCTTTGTTTTTTTGAGACAGAGTCTCACTATGTTGCCCTTGGTAGAGTGCCGTGGTGTCACAGCTCACAGCAACCTCCAACTCTTGGGCTTAAGCGATTCTCTTGCCTCAGACTCCCAAGTAGCTGGGACTACAGGTGCCTGCCAAAATGCCCAGCTATTTTTGTTGCAGTTGTTTAGCTGGCCCTGGCTGGGTTCGAACCTGTTAGCCTCCTTATATGTAGCTGGCGCTGTAACCATTGTGCTATGGGCACCGAGCCCAGAGCCTTTCTAAGGGCCAAGTCCTGATCCCCCCGAGTTCAGGTAGGCAGTTGGCAGGGCTGCCTTTCCGGCTGGGCATCCTCCCCTGTGGCCAGTAACAGTGAGGGCCACAGTACGAAGTGTTTATTCCACAGCTGGGTCCCAGCAAGTGTTTGTCTGGCACCCTGCGATGTTATTTATTAGGTTATTTGTGTGTAGACAAGATCTCCTTACCTCATAAATCCTTGCCTAGTGCCAGAGATAAAGAAATGGCCTGAGATTAGTCATGGGGTGAGGGGACTGTTTACCCACAGATCATTCTATAAACACCAAGGTGTGGGAGCCAACAGCAGCAAGCATGCGGAGAAAGGCCCGCTGCCTCAGAAGGGGCTGCTTTGTCCCCCAGCCCCCCACCCCCATGCTGGGCTTGGCTTTCTTCTCCACACATCTGTACACAATTCAGAGTTCAAACCGAGTGATGACCCTGGGAGGAGAAGCTGTGTTTTTTGTGTTGTCCCCATCCCCACTTCCAGGAATGTGACGAGGCTAATTAAAAAGAGGCTGATTAACAGATTTCAGGGACTGTCATCTTGTCAACCACAGTATGACTACAATAATCACCTCACTGGGCTCGGCGCCTGTGGCTCAACGGGCTAAGGCGCCAGCCACGTACACCTAAGCTGGCGGGTTCAAATCCAGCCTGGGCCCGCCAAACACCAATGGTGGCTGCAACCAAACAATGGCTGGGTATTGTGGCGGGCGCCTGTAGTCCCAGCTACTTGGGAGGCGGAGGCAGGAGACTCGCTTGAGCCCAGGAGTTAGAGGTTGCTGTGAACTGTGATGTCACGGCACTCTACCCAGGGCGACAGCTTGAGGCTCTGTCTCAAAACAAAAAAAAAAAAATCACCTCATGGGCAACAAGGGTCTGGCTGTTGTTTATTGAGCATTTATTGTGTGTTAGATGCAAAATTCTCACACTAGCCCTCTGTGCCCCATCTTAGCAGTAGGGAAACAGAGGATCCTCAGGGAGGTAGAGTAGCTTGCCCAAGACGCTGCAGTCCTTATGTGGCCGGCTAAGTCCTTAAGGGCTACACCTCCTTCCTCTGTTGGGATGAAAACTCCCAAAAAAAGCCTTGCAGCCTTCATCGACAGAGAGGCCTCTAAGAGAACTGACACGCCCGAGCCTGTCACCTGCTACTGGTCTTCTGAAGCCCCCATCCAGCCTTCTGCTGTCCCCCTCAGCCCGTCCCAGCCAACGCACTGACTGTCCTCCACGTTCTTATCTTCTGTCAGTCCCTGGAAGGAATGAATGCCTTCCCACTCCTCTCAGCGCAATCCTGATCCTGCCCTCCCCCAGGCTCCTTCCCCGCTGTCCTCTCCTCCCATCAGAGTCCACCTGGCCTCAGGTTCACCTGGTGCTTCACCACACCCTGCTTCCCAGGGTCACCTTGTCCAGGAACACTGCCTTGGCTCCCAACTGCCATCTAAAACCCCTTGTTTCTGTGTGGTCTTCCACACCACACAGTGCCATTTTGTACAGAGTGAGTGCTCTCAAAACCGTGTTAGATAAACAAAGAAAATACTCCACAGCAGTGGGGTCTGGAGTCAGATTGCTTGGACTCTTCTAATGACAACCCTCTTCCTCCTTACTAGTTGCATGACATTAGGCAAAAAGCCACCTCTTTGTACCCCAGTTTCCTCATCTATAAGATGGGGGCAATAACAGCATTAAATCACAGGCTGCTGTCGAGACTGAATGAGCTAATCTACGTGAAGCACTTCAAACTCTGCCAGGAACACAGCAACCAAAAAGCGAAACCAACACTATCTTACGTTAAATTCTATCTAACATTATAAATCACCTTCAGTATTTCCTATCTCTTTTCCTACTTCATTTTACTCCTTAGCACTTTACATTAATATATATTTATGTTTCTTATTATCTGTCTCCCCTGCTAGAGTGTTAACTCCTAAAGGCAGGGGTTTCTATGACCTGGTGGGCAGTGGGCATACAATATGCCCTAATGAAGTGTTAGCAATTATTATTCTTTGCTGGGCATCAAAGTGATCCCTCTGGAGTCTTTCTCAGCCTTGCACCGTCTAGGACTGCTGCCAGCTGTCCAGCCAAGGAAGAAACATCCACATTACAGGCTTTCCAAGGCCTGCTAAGAAGTCCCCAAGCAGACATTCCACTCAAATCGAGCACAACTCAGGGGGCATCCCACCTCTTAGAAGCACAGAGCCAAACCAGTCTCAGGCTTAGGACCAAAGTGACTGTGCCACCAACCCTAGCAGCTGTGCATTGCCAACTCTTGTCCCCGAGCCTGGCCTGAGCTCTTGGAACATACCTGGTCATCCATGGTGTTAACTCCATCTGGCCCCAGGGCCTCGATGGCCTGGTTGATGAGATCTGTCCTCCCACAGTTGAGCATGCGGAAACCCAGGTCCTGGTTGAATTTTTCAGTAGCTGCTCGGGCATCCAGCCTCCGGAAGGAACTGAAACAGCATTCGGGTCTGCCCAGAGGAGACCCAGATGTGTTTGAGGATGACTATGGACTCTTTCTGCTGGGACACTGCCTCTCACTGACCCCTGACACAGCTGTGTGAGGCTGACATGCAGTGAGGATGGGGAAGTGGAGGGCTGGAAAATTGAGATCAGATCAGCAATGACTGTCCCCATCAAGTTCTGGGACATGAAGAGCACACACTTTTGTTTTTCTACAAACATGTCAAAGAGGTGCTCTGAGCTCTTGGGAGCTGTCAACAGGCAGGAAATAAACTCTCATGTAACGTAA
The DNA here is from genome assembly GCA_963574655.1 of Perodicticus potto. Lineage (NCBI taxonomy): Eukaryota > Metazoa > Chordata > Mammalia > Primates > Lorisidae > Perodicticus > Perodicticus potto. Next base: position 115,334 of record CAUYRH010048895.1, on the reverse strand, counting down.
TCTAGTAGAGGGCTGCCCCGAGGAGCCCTCTGCAGAGCAGTCTGCACCCATAAAACAATCACTGGGGCCAAGTTCTATGTTCTCTCTCCCTCAGGCTTCCTGGTGAGGCCCAGAAGAACCAAGAGATGGCAGGGTGGACTCTAGAATCCTGTTTGCAATGAACCCAACCTTCCGAGCAAAGTCACAGGTAAAAACCTGTGTCTACTGAGGGCACACCACATGTCCAACAGGCAGCTTTAGCCTGAAAAGTGAAGAGAAAGTTCACATCTTAGAATGAGGTTTGGCATTCACCATGGAGACACAGGCAGCCATAATTGGGGTTTGGGCAGAGGGCCAAGAAAAGTGATACAAGGCTCTTAAAGGTCGAAGATAGCCACAGGGAAACTTTTCCAGAAGGGCTCCTTCAGGAAACTATGCCATAAGAGAGGCACTTTTGGAAGGAAATTAAGGGCACAGACTTGGGGACTGTATGAATTTGGGTTCAAGGTAAGGCATTTTGCTAGGTGAGTGTCTGCGGACAAGCTCCTATTCCTCCCTGACCCTCAACTTCTCCAACTATAAAATGGGCACAAGCATCCCTTCTCCAGGGTCATAATGAGGATGACAAGAATGCACACAAAAAGGAAGGGCTAGCGAGAAGGGTGGCAATGACAGGGACATAGGAAAGAGAGCGCCCACTTCCACCTGTCACCCCACAAATATCCCCAAGAGTCAGACATGTGAGCTCTCCTGCCTAATCCAAATGCATGCCTGCGCTGTGCAGCAGACCAGTGGCTACAGAAGACGCATCCAGACAGCAGCCATGGTCTAGAACAGATCCTTTCCAATACCCAGCTTTGGTGTCTGCAGAGCACACCCTGTGAGCGGCTGGAAGGCGTTGCAGCCCCTGCTCTCTGACGCTCTCTGACGCCCTCGCAGCCACCAGGAGAAGGAAGAAGCAGAGGGCAGGGGAGGGGTTAAACGTAAATGGTGAGGCCTCCCTGTCCCCCAGTTCCATACTTGAGCTGTCGGGGTTCACAGTCCAGACCAGGCAGCAGCAGCCGGGCTGCCTGCCTAATGTCGCCGCTGTCCACGGTGAGGCTGCGGCGGTGCTCTGCGTAGGTGATGGCCACGCGCATCCATTCCATCAGGGGTGGCAGCAGCATGAAGGGCCTGCGGGGCAACAGAGAGAGGGTCGGGCCTGGGCGGATATGCCCTGAGGGCAGGAGGGGATCAGCACACACATGCCCAGAGGACCGCCACTGAATTCATCACCCCTTCGAGGAGACCTGCCCCCAGAAACCCCAACGGTCCCTTAATGCACGGGTCCCTGTCACGGGTGGTTAGTGGAACCTGAGGAGTCCTTGGTGGCCAATGAACTAAGGGGTTCACCTGCATGTGGGACTGGGGACGCTTCTCCCCTCCAGACAGGGTCTCTGGGCCTCCCTCTGTACAGAGCGGAGTCTGACAGGCCTGGTTACAAAGCCAGCTGTGCCACCAGCAGCATGTCAGGATGACAATCACACCCTGACCCTGCTTTCTCTGTGGGTAGGTGGGTGACACCTCCTTCTCGGGGCTGTCCCAAGGCTACCATGTGTGTAGTTCATAGTCCATAGTCACTTCTTCCTCACCTGGCACCTAGGCTGAGGCGACTCCTATGTCACCCCCTGTACCAGGGCCAGGGAGACCCCCAGTTTGATGCTCAGGGAGGAATGGCCCTAGTGGCCCGTGTGATAGCAAGAGCACACAAGAGCAGGAGAGGCCTCCAGCAAGGCCTCAGATCTGCAAACTCCCCGGACACGGTTACAAGCACGTCCTCTGCCACCAGGAGGCGCCATTCACACAGAATGCAGCGCACTCTGGGTCTTATGCTGGGTGCAGGCCCCACCCTCTCCGCCAGGCCTTTCCACTTCCACCCAGGGAGAAGGTGTGTGTGTCCCCTCACACTTGAGGCACAGTCTGACAGGTCTTACTGCCACGGAGGGACCCGGATGGCCAGTCTTTGGTTGATGACTTGGCGGACACCGAGGCTGCTCTGACCAGAGTGGCTGGAGCTCTTCCCATAGGGAGTCACAAGAATAAGGCTGCTCTCTCTGGTGACAGCCCAAGTCGCCTCCCAGCTCCTGCCTGTGTGCCCAGGCCCTCCTGCTGCTTTCCACCCTCGTTCTTCCTTTCAAACTATGCCAGGGAGCGGGCACCGGGCCAGGGCAGGCAGCCAGTCCCCCAGGCACCCCCACTCCCTCAGGGCTGTTGGAGCATCGGACCTGTGCTGTCACCGCTGTCTCTCCCCTTCACATGCAGCTAAGTCCCAAAAGGGGAAACACATCCATTTTCTCTCTGTGGCGACTACACAGCCAACAGCCGGGAGTCACCCACAGACTACACTTGGAATGCCTGCTCAGGCCTCGAAAAACTTAGGTCACCCTCCAAAGTTTTATGTTTCTCTTCTTGGTGGCAAAGGATGCTTTTATTTAAAAAAACTAGCAAAGAAAATACAGATACTCTACGGCTTCGGATAGGGCTACATCTCAATAAACCCATTGTAAGTCCAAACTATTGTTAAGTTGGAAATGCAATTAATACACCTAACCTATCGAGCATCATAGCTTAGCCTGGCCTACCTCAAACGTGCCCAGAATAGTTACATATAGCCTAAATGGTCTAACACGAAACCTATTTCATAACAGTGTGGAATATCTCGTGTAATTTATTGGATACTGCACTGAACCTGAAAAGCAGAATGGCTATACTATGTAGCTTCTTCTCAATGTGTATCACTTTCACACCATTATAAAGTTGAAAAAACCTAAATTGAACCATCCTAAGCCAGGGACTATTTAGAATCAGATATGACCTTGAAGGTAGTTCATTTGGGAAGCTATCTGGGTGGACTGGTTCTGTCATTTCAGAAAATATTTCTGGGTTTGAGTCACTTAACTGGTCCACTGAGAGTATCCTTCCATGGGAACAGGAGGGCCCAGACTGGCAACAAGGAGACCCAGGACCTCACCACTGTCACCATGACACATCAGACCACAGCACTCAGGGTCCTCAAGCCCAGCTTGCCTGCTCCCATCTCCTCATGGGACTGAAGCACCCTCCCTTGTGTCGGTCTAGATACTATTTATTCTTCAAGGCTCAGTTCCATTGCCACTTCATTCAAGAAGTCTTCCTGGATTCTCTCTTCCTGACTATTCCTTCTAAGGACAGGAACGATGCCTTCCTCATCTCTGTATTCTCCAAAATTTGCCCAGCCTAGGGCCCGACACAATAGGTCCTTGGTAAATACTTGCTGATTAAAAGTATAAAGGAGCACAGCACAATACCCCTAGGTTTCCACTTACGAAACAAATCAGGTTTCTGTCCAGCAGAGAATGTTGCAGAATTTTCAAGGGCCTAGTGTTGACTCACTAAATGGGGAGAACTTGTGTAGTCTAGGAAGGAACAATTCATTCATGATTATCTGTTTGCTTAGGAGATCACCCTTGATTATAAATGACCTCTTAAAATCCCCCAATGTATTTTTGAATTTCACAAATCTTACATTGCAAGGCTAGAAGACAAGCTTAGAGACACACTTCTATGTATCAGTCCTTCTGATTCCTGAGGAAGTCTTTATTTAAACCATTGGCACCGCAGGCTGAAGTGTAAATTAAAAGATAACTCATAAATTTGCCAGCCATTCTTTCCCATTGTGCCCAAAAGCCAAGACAAAGCCCTAAGGGTGGCCCCTGAGTCTCTAAGTAGCACGAGGGGAAATTTTAGAGGGAATTGGGGGAAACCATGAAGTCTCCTCACGTGTCTCGATTGATTCTCCTGCTTCATGTTTCTCAGCATAATACGTCAGCATGCGCAAAGCACAGCACTGACAACCTCAGAAGGCAGATCCTGGGGATCGCTCATTCAGCCTTCATTTTGCCGTCTTGGCTGGAGATGTAGAAAGTTGAAAACTACATTTCCCCGACTCCTATGCAGCTGGGGTTCTGGGCGCAAATTAGATTTTACCATTAAGTTGCAGCTTCATGAGGTCTGGTTAAATGAATGCAAAGCAGAGGCCACCTTGTTTCTGTTAGCAAACCAGATCATGAAAACATGAGCTGTTTTAGTTCCTACGGAATGTTCCAGTGTCCACCTTCCTGGTGCTTCAGAGGCAGTGGTAGAAATGACTAAGACAATGGGGAAAACCTCTGGCTTCTCGCTTCAATCCTGAGTTGTAGCGGGTGTGTATTCAAATACAGGGGCTGTCTCTCAGAAGGTGTGCACCCAGCTTCCCTGATGAATGAGGTCTGTATTATCCTTGGAGTCACTTCTGGATGCTCAGTCTAGAACCTGCTTCTGGCACTTTTCCAACTATTCCCCACACACCTGATTCCCTGCATCAAATCCCTTTCCACTTAAAAATCTAGGATGGTCTGTTTCCAAATTGAACTCCATTCATGCAGAAATCTGGTGCCCGCCTATACCTGCACCCATCCATGTCAGCCCCCAACTGACCTCTGCAGGCTTTTCTCCCTGGCCTCCCCCCTTCCCTGGTCAGTGTCTACGGGAAGGTAACATCATAAATAATTCAAGCACTTTTTCAGGAACATCCTTCCCATGTGCTGTGGGTTCCAGGCTACTGTTTCCTTTCTGGTAATTTCATCTAGCCCGTGGGACGTACTGAGACGATCTGGCCTGCATTACTGCAAGTTCAGGAAAACCCCTATAAAAACTCCCATCTACGACAGAGTGGCCGCGTCCTAACTCCGGGGTGAAAGGGTGGGAGCAGCTGATGAACGTGCTGCCCTCAAGGTCCCTCTGTCTTGCTCCCTCCCAGAGAGGGAGGCCGTTTCCCACTTCTTGCAGAACGCAGATGTCTGTAGTCCCGGAACCAAGAGAACAGATCAGGGCCGAAGGAAGCCCCTCGTTCAGCCCTTCTCCCTGCTGATTTGTCCCTTAGCTGGGTTCCAAATACCTCAGAATAGTGGTTTTCAAAAAAATCTTTTTTGGGGGGGTCTCAGATCCCTATTTATACTCTTAAACAGTATTGAGGACTTCAAGGAGCTTTTTTGTGTTGCTCTACTGATATTGATCATATCAGGAATTATAACTGACAAAATGTTGAACGTGTGAATACACACGCTAGAATCCGCTTGGCTGTCAGGGGGATGACCTCATGATGTCACACAGCCTCTGCAAACTCCCCCAGACCCCTGTGGGAAAACAAGAGTGAAAAGGCAAGTACCATCTTATTGTGAATACTGTTTTAACCCTGTGGACTCCTGGAAAGGGTCTCTGGGACCCCCGGGGTCCCTGGACCACCCTTCGAGGCCACTGCCCTAGAAGACGACAGCAGACCTCCAGGGTGACGCTGCTTGGGAACAGCAGTCAGGCCTGGGACGCAGGGTCTGGAGAGTCCTGAGTCGCCTGGGGTTTGCATGTATAGTCCTGGCCCAGGAATCCAGGATCCTAGATGACTTCCCTGCAGCAACCTCACTGGGAGAAAGTTCTGGTTTCTGTGATAAAACTGAACTGGCTCTGTAACCTTGGACAGATCACTATCCTCTTTTGGGCCTTTTTTTCTATTAAAGAAAGAACTGCTTAAGTGAGTGGTTTCTGGACTTTCTCCATTGTGAAAACCCCTTTGTTTTTATCTCACAGATGCCCCATGCCAGTCGCCACCCACAGAAATTGAGTGCGTGGGCTTCAGAGGGAGACTGCCTGGGATGGACTCTAGTGTGTTCCCTGATTAAATGGTGCGGTTCTGTGCCGGTTACCTCACCTGTCCCAGCCTCAGTTGCTACATCAGCAAAATGGGTATAAATAACAGGACCACCTCGCAAGACAGCTGGAAGCACATACATAAAGTGCTTAGCACAGCCATTTGGAACGTGGTGAATTCCCCATAAACGTTAACTATTATTTCTAGCTTGGTATCTGTTGATAGAGAAAATATGTAATAGCAGAAGAGGCCATAGGAATCTGGTTCTATTAAATGCCTCAGCTCCAGCCTTCTGAAAGTCCAGCCAACTCCCCGCCTTCCCCCCCATGGCAAGTATAAACACGTAAAGCCTGCAGAGGCCTGCCAGCAAGCTGCCCACCACCTACTCCAGCCCAGCTCATAAAGCAGAGAAAACAAATGCAACCACTATGTCGAGTGTGAGCTGGAAACTGTTTCTGGCAGCACAGCCTCTTGGCCTTGGCAGTGAAGAACCCACACAGGGGAAGGGGCAGCAAAGAGGGGCGTAGACCCAGGGGCTGTGGGGCATAGGCACATGTGGCCGGTGGGGGGCAGAGAATGGTGTCAAGGGATCTGCAGCCCAAAATGCCCCGAGTGCTGTTTGGGCCTAATCTAAATACCGTCTGTCACACACGCACATGCAAACAAATCCTGTCACCGCTGTGATGGACAGAGCCACTGAAAAGGGCCATTGCCTTTATGGTAGCACTTGCCTTTGTGTGCATGAAAGGGCGGCTATTATGTGGGAGGAGCCTCTGAACACACCAATGAAAATGGGCCTTTTATATGAAGAGCATGGGAACTCTCTGGCTACCTCCTTTCTTCTTGTTGCTAAAGGAAGGAAAGAAACCCCAGAGAGGCCAAGTACCTTGCTCAAGGTCACACAGCCAGTTCGGCAACAATAGGGATGCCAGACCCAGGTGTCCCCAATCATCTCTCGCCTGCTCCCTTAATCACACAGATGTGCCTGATTGTACTAATCTGAGGGTCACACAAGGCCCTGCAACAGGACCAGGCCTGCAAAAGCCGTTTTTCCCCCTTAAAAAAAGTGAAAGAGAATAAACTTCTTAAAGCCTTGGTTTTAAGAGGTCCCTGCAGCCTGGAAAAAAATAAAAATAAACCCTGCCCCACTCAGCAAGCATATGATTTATTGGGATTACAGTTCTATAAGCAGTGTCTTAACAACACGAAACAGGAAACGCCTCCAATTTCCAGCTCAAAGCAAGCTCTGTTCTTTTCTGAGGTGTGCAGGAGCCTGGGAGCAAGTCAGGTTGGCAGAAGGGTCACTGGCCTGTGATCAGAGGCCATGCCACCCAAGCCCCAGGCACAAGAAAGCCTCACACCTCTGTCCCCAACCTGGTGGGTTGGAGCCAGTAGGTTTGTGCCCTCTGCACCCCTTCCTGCCAGATGGGAAGGATCTTAAGACCAGGACTGAGCTTAGCTCAGGGGAGACAGCTAAACTACCCGTGGCCATGAGCACACAGGGCTTTGGGATACGGACCTGGTGAGGGACAATATGCCTCAGACATGTTCCCCAGTGGGTTTCCCCATCATTTTCTGCCTCATCCTGCCTCCATGCACCCTTGAAGTCCAGGAAAGGACCAGCCAGAGATGGTGATAGAGAGAGGAGGTGGCTATGATGTTCTCGGCTTTGGCCCTAAATTCTTCCACTGACTTCACCCCACCTTCAAAGGGAGTCAGAGCCAAGGCCGGGGGTTGCCTATGCTAATTCCTCCCAGACTCTCCCTTCTCTGCTCCCATGGCCCTCCCCTGCTTTCCTGTCTGGGCTGGGCTGGGGCTGGGGCTGGGGCTGTGAAGTGGCACTATAGGGAGCTTGCAAAGATGCCAGGCATGTCCCACCCAAGTGACAGCCCCACACAGAGACTTCTCTGGGAAGGTCGGAGTTGGCAGGGCAGTGCCACCTCTGGGGCCCTCACCATAGCTTCCGTAAGGCTTTTGCAGAGCTGCTGTGGCCTAAAACCAAACCAAAACATCCACGTAGAATAAAACCAACATTGTCCCATTGATGTCAGATTCCATTCCCCGCACAAAGGAAGCAATTCTAGTCGGGCTCACATCTTGGAGTAATTATTTTTCTAGAATTGCTTGGTAAACCAGAATGGTTTGGCTCCTCTTAGAGTCAGAGTTGGGCATGTTCCTCTCTTGGGACCCCGTCCTATCTTCTCTGTCAACCTGGCTGCCTCAGAGGTACAGCCAACCCCACAGCAGAAGCTCTGCTCAGGTGACTTCTACTTGAGCTGGGCTTTGGGCTGTCTGTGGGGAAAACACACTTTTCTTCTTAGAGCTCAGCTGGTACAGATTAGAGACGCTACATAGAGCTTGCCCGGATGCATACGTGGATACAAACCGAGTCCCAAAGAGCTGCTGGCGAGCCCCCAGCCTCTTCCCAGGGGCTGCCCTCAGGCTCTTTTAGGAGCCAGGGGTGGGAGGTCAGACGCGACCCGCTCAGGGTGTCTGGGAGTAACAGGACATACCAACGACTAGCCGTACAGAGCATGTCCCAGCACCTGGCACTGTTCCAAGCCCTTCTCCCATACTCACTCAATTACCCCTCATACCTGCCGTATGACACAGGTACTATTATTATTCCCATTTCACACATGAGGAAACCGAGGGCCAGAGAGGTGAGGTAACCTGCCCATGTCACACCCGGGGAGTGGCAGAGCTGGGGTGTGAGCCCAGACGGTGTGCCCCTGAGTCTGAGCTCCTACAGGGGACGCTCCATGGCTCTCAGATGAGTCGGCTGGCCCTGGCCCACGTCTGTCATCTTAAGGATGGCGTTAGACATTAGGCTCAGTAACCATAATTTGTCACCCAAACTGGAGACTTTCTTTTTTGTGAGACAGAGTCTCACTTTGTCACCCACTATACAGTGCTATGGTGTCATAGCTCACAGCAACCTTAAACTCCTGGGCTCAAATAATCCACTTGTCTCAGCCTCCCAGGGTGCTGGGATTATAGGCATAAGCCACTGTACCCCACGCAAACTGGATGACTTTTGAGAGGGAAAAGCAGTGCTATTGCCAGTACTGGGACAACCCAGGCATAAACTACAACCGTGCTGGGCAAACAGGAACATATGGTCACTTCGAGGCGGGCACTCGGCTGAAGAGCCTGTGTGGTGGTCCCCCTGCCAGCTCCTGCTGCCTGGGGTGGGGGAGGCCCCTGCCACCCCACTCAGCCCTGCGTCCCGAACCCGCAGTGCACTCACTGATTTGCAGTGACTCAGTTTGAATGGTTTCTGGTCTGCTCTCTCCCCTGGACTGCAGCTTCTCTGAATATAGAGACTGTTTTGCCTGCTGCTGCCCCCATCCCTCAGCTCAGAAGCCCACGTTACCAAGTCAGGTTTTCAACTGACAAACATGTGGCACATGTCTCCTTCCTAGAGGCAGAGTCCTCTGGAAGCTCAAGTGTCTGCAGAGGCTGCTCCGACACCAGGCTCCGGAGCTTTCTCAGGAAAGAGGGAACTGCTCTGACTTTTGCTCCTAGCGGCCTGAGTTGGCGTGGGTATTGGCAAAAGATTCTCTTCAGAAACAAAGGAAGTATTTCCTAGATAAGAAGCCATTTCACGTGAGAATGTTTCCAACTTGGAGCTCGACAGGTCAGGGCCAAGGCAGTGGAGACTCCGTGCAGGCTGCCGCCCCTCCGCCCCCTCCTACACGCAGGGACGGCTCCCAGCCCCGCGAGGGACAAGGCATCTGCCCCATTTCCAGGCCAGAGCTCCCTGGCATGGCTGCCCCAGCAGGCCAGGATATCTCTGCTTCCCACACAGCCGAGACTGAGGATGTGAAAGCAGGCCTCTCCCCACCTTGCTGGGGAGTGTCTCCCTTCGGCCCGCCAGCCACACCTGCTGCTGCCCTGTGCCAGGGACCCACTTTCTTCTCCCATGCTTAGCGCCTGCGGTGGCCAACCAGAGACCACAAGCTCTTTCACCATATGGAAGCCAGATAGGCGGGGACCTCCTACCTGCTCAAACACTTCCCTCCCAAGGGCACTTGCCACCACCTATTAGCATCTGCCAATGAGGCAGGCTCGGGAAGACCCCAAGGCTTAGCTGTCCTGCTTCCTTTATCCTTCAGACACATGCTGGGCAGCGGGATGGGGACAGGGTCTTTTGTTTAGTCTCTTGGCATAAGGGATTCTGTTTGGATTCAGCCAGGTGACCTCCCAACCCCCCCAGTCTGAGGCAGGAAAATGATCCATTCAAACTATCGGGGGAAGGGTTTCTAGAAACTTCTAGAAGAGGCAGGGGCATGGGGGTTCTTGAGGGCTGACAGTGGTGATTTTGACCTGAGTTGTTGAGGTGAGGGGAGTGTGCCCAGTCCAGCCAGAAGAGGAAAAGAAAGCCCAGCTCCTGGGATGGGGCCTCCCCGTGTTTCCACACTCACACCCCAAGGGCAGCCTTGGGAGAAGACTCTGGTGTTGGTTTCTGAGCACCTAAGCCACACTGTTAAGACTTAACTGAGGACCTACTGTGTGCCTGGTAAGCATGAGGCCATTTGGCATATGGCCCTTACAGCCACCCTACAAGGGAGGTAAAATTATTAGTCTATAGTTTATACCCATAAATGTGGAAACTGAGGCTTTCAGAGGTTAGTCCAAGGCATGAAGGAGAGATGGCTTGCCTCAGGGCCCCTTCAGCCCTCTGTCCAAATGCCAGCTTCCACTCTCATCAGGCCCTGAACTCCACGGGAATAGAAGGTCAGGCCCAAAAGCCTCAGGGATGCACTTCGTACCGAGATCCTTCTTCCCCAAATCTGAGAATATTAAAGCAGCAGGGTGGGGGAGGGGCAAATCACAGCTGTCAGGGGCTGCTGGTCTTGGAGGAGAGAATCTGAAGAGCTGCCTGGTAGGCAAGTAAGAGCAAGTCAGACACCAGCCCCACTCCCGACCCTGCCCCATCCTTAGGGTCTGAAAACTCTCGGAAGCTGCCTTCCTTGAGAAAGCAAAACCAAGTCCCTTTAGAGTTGGGATTTCCCTGCACCAAGAATCCTGGCAAGACAGCAGACAAAGGGGATTGTTGCTGCCAGTGTTACAAAAACACTCCAGATGAATGAAGTCCCCGGGCCCCCAGGCCGGGAGTTCCCAGTGGTCTTTTCTCTGCGGATTGGTGGGACCAACAATGGGACAGGAAGTTGTATACAACAGGCAGCCCCTGGAGGCACTGGTCAGGGGCCAGGCCAGGATCCCATCCTGTCTCCTACCCCTAGTATCTGGCACTACCACTTCCTGCCCCAAGTCCCTGGCTCGCTCCTTCTCCCATGCTGGGCAGATGCCCACCCGCAGGTTGGCTACCTGGAGACTGCCAACTTGTCCCGGGTGCTGAGAGCAAGCTGCCCAAGTCACTTGGGGAAGAGGTGCTGCTGGGTCTTGCCCTCTCTCCCCAGGGAGGGAAAAGGATTTACCACTCTGAACAATTGAATTCACGGCATTATTACAATCACACGTCCACACCTGAGCTCAGGTCTGCCTCTTCCAGCCTCGAGGCCTTTGTCCACTTGCTGTAATCGAGAATGGTAATAGCTTCCAAGAGCTAACATGAGGATTTACTAGAGAGCTGTGTATTGAAAGCTTTGTCTAGATCAGGGGTCCTTAAACTACGGCCCACGGGCCACGTGAGTTGGTGTGAATTGTATTTGTTCCCGTTTTGTTTTTTACTTCAAAATAAGATATGTGCAGTGTGCATAGGAATTTGTTCATAGTTTTTTTTTTTTTAAACTACAGTCCGGCCCTCCAGTGGTCTGAGGGACAGTGAATTGGCCCCCTGTTTAAAAAGTTTGAGGACGCCTGGTCTAGATGCTTCTAGTCCACGTAAAAATAAATCCGGTCAGATCATTCCCAAGCCTGACCCTTGGCAACAGCAGCCCATTGTGTGTAGGCACTGTGGCCAGGCCAGCCAACGTGGGGCCAGGGACACAGGAACACCAGCTTTACAGTGACTGACCGTCTGCTCTTGGTCTTCGACCAGTGGGTAATGAAATAAAGTTCATGGAGCTCTTCAAAATCCTTAGGCAGTGGGTTGTGATAAAGCTAAAGGTTGTAGATATCTTGATCCAAAATAGTCCTCACTTAACAAGTCCTCTGCGACAGCTGGGTCTACCTCACCCTCTTTGTCCCTCACTTGGTTCCCAGGCTACTGTCAGGGCTGAATTAAGATGGAATTAAGGGCAGAAATTATGGGAAGGAGGGACACACGAGAAGGAGAAAAAAATATGCATTTTGAGTAGATGTGATTTTTATTAAAAAAAAGTATCCGGGCAGTGCCTACGGCTCAGTGCGTAGGGCACCAGCCACATATACGGAGGGTGGTGGGTTCAAACCCGACCCTGGCCAAGCTGCAACAAAAAAACAGCTGGGCATTGTAGCGGGCTCCTGTCGTCCCACCTACTCGGGAGGCTGAGGCAAGAGAATTGCCTAAGCCCAAGAACTGGAGGTTGCTGTGAGCTGTAACGCCATGGCACTCTACTGAGGGTGACAAAGTGAGACTCTTGTCTCTAAAAAAAAAAAAATTTTCCCCCTGCTGACTTTGTTGTCTTGTTTTTTTTTTTTTGGAGACAGAGTCTTATAGACTGCCGTGATCTCATACCTCACACCAACCTCCAACTCCTGGGCTCAAGCAATCCTTTTGTCTCAGCTGCCCCAGTAGCTGGGACCCCAGGTGGCCACCACAACGCCCGGCTAATTTTTTAATTTTTAGTAGAGATGGGGATCTCACTCTTGCTCAGGCTGGTCTCAAACTCCTGAGCTCAAGCAATCCACCTGCCTCCGCCTGAAAGTAGGTCAAGCCATTTTCCATTTCAAGCTGGGGAAACTGAGGCTAGGCAAATCTAACAACTCACTCAAAGTCTCACAGCTGGTAAATGGCAGAGCAGGGACCCATATCATGGCCTTTCTTTATTATTATTTTTTTTTATTTTTTGAGACAGAGCCTCAAGCTGTCACCCTGGATAGAGTGCTGTGGCATCACAGCTCACAGCAACCTCCAATTCCTGGCCTCAAGCGAAGTCTCTTGCCTCTGCCTCCCAAGTAGCTGGGATTACAGGTGCTCGCCACAATGCCCGGCCATTTTTTGGTTGCAGTCGTCATTGTTGTTTGGCGGGCTGGGGCTGGATTCGAACCCGCCAGCTCAGATGTACATGGCTGGTGCCTTAGCCCGTTAAGCCATAGGTGCCGAGCCCCATATCATGGTCTTTCTAATTCCAAAGAACCCAACCCATTAACTGAGCAAATATTTAACTGCCCACTACATGCGAGGGAATCTTCATTCTGGGGACACAGCAGGAACAAGGCAAGGCAGACCCACGGCGCTTAGATTCTAGAGAGTGAGGGGAATATACATGAGCAAGGTAATTTCAGGGAGAGGAGGTGCTTTGGAGGAAACAAAAAGGGCAAAATGAGCGGGGACGCCTGAGGGTGGGAGGGGCTGCTGCCTGGATGCCCCGAAGATTAGAGACAAAGTCACTCCAGAGGTTATTGTTTATGCCAGTCTGGGGAACACATGGAAATAAGTACTTAATTCACCCAATAGCTATTCTTATTTCATTTACTTCCATTTGGGATAAACAGATGGAAATTTAATGCACAAAAAAGGGGGAGAGGAAAAAGAGAGAAAAGAGCTTAACATTGCAAATCTTCTTGAAATGGTATTTAAGAGACACAAGTCAGTAGCATAAAGCCACCACTGCCATCATCTCTATTATTTGATAAGAAAACACTTTCACAAGCTGCGAAAAAGATTAACGAGCCTGTTTCTTTAGACTGCACATACAGCCTGTCTGTGGGCATGTCTTATTTATGTAAAGTGCTTGTCTGAGGGAAACATCCTCCCTCTGCATCTGGAATGGAACAAAGAGGCGCCCTGATGTGGCACTGTGCTTGTGTCAGGGGCATTTCCCCAGAACTTAAGGAGTTACCCTAGGAAGCAGGCACTGCTTGGGTCTCCACCTTACAAAGGAGGAAACCAAGGCCCTGAGAGGTAACACGACTTGCTCGGATCACGGAACTGGAAAAGGGGCTGGGGTGTGACTTCATCCCATAGCATCTCTGAGGATGCACTTCTCCCCTGGGAAACCACCGACCTAGAGCTTGACTTCAAAGTACCTGCTTAGATAAACAATAATCAGTGAGGAACTACAAAAAAAACAAACACTCAATTTTTGTATTAAAATATAGATCCCTTTCTGTTGTGAAATATGTGCTTGCTGTGACCTCTGCCTATCTTCTGTGGCTATCATTGAAGGCTAAGTTTAAAACCCCCAGGTCTGGCTCGGCGCCTGTGGCTCAATGGGCTAGGCGCCAGCCACGTACACCTGAGCTGGTGGGTTTGAATCCATCCGAGGTCCACCAAACAACAATGATGGCTGCAACCAAAAAATGGCTGGGCGTTGTGGCGGGCGCCTGTAGTCCCAGCTACTTGGGAGGCAGAGGCAGGAGACTCTCTTGAGCCTAGGAGTTGGAGGTTGCTGTGAGCTGTGATGCCACTGCACTCTATCCAGAGTGACAGCTTGAGGCTCTGTCTCAAAAAACAAAACAACAACAACAAAAACCCCAGGTCTGCTCTGATGCTACCCGCACTCCAGCCTTCTCAAGCATCCTCTTGAATGAGACAGTGACGGTGAAGATGATACTAGATGCCATGTGTTCCAGCTAGTCTAACTGCTTTATGTACACGCACTTCATTGATCCCCACATCACTACTGAGTTTGGCATTATTAATCTCCTACAAAAAAAAGAAACTGAGGCACAGAGGCTAAACGACACGCCTGAGGCTACCCAGCTTGCAAGTGGAAGAGCTGGGATTTAAATCCATGTAGGCCCCTGACCTAATGCCTTATCATGAGACCAAGCTTCTCTCACACCGTCCAGTGGTTTTGCTCAATTTTCCTTACTTCTGTCTTGTTTTCATCTTCTTCATTAGGCTGGAGACTCAATCACACAGGCCACTCTCCAACATTCTCTTACATCCCTTCACTGTATTTCATCTATTGAAATACACAACTGAAGTCCAGGGAGAAATATGAGTTAACAAGTAAAGCATTTAGTATCTGTTTCTTAATGCGTGCTCAGTAAATCTGACTATAATCCCTAGCAGCGGTGTGCTTGTAACAGCAGGCGAGTAACCACTCTTAGTGGTTAAGTTAATTGTTATTAATAATTATTATTAGTTATAGTGGTAGTGGCTATATCAGCAGCAATATGAACAGTAGTATTAGGAGCAGTTTTACTGATATAACATGGCATTCCTATGTGCTTCTGATCATTATAATGAGAGGGGAGGGATGGCAGCCACCGTTTAATAAGCTCTTTTTATGGATCAGGTGCTGAGTTACTTTCTTGTTTACCACTGGAGCAGCTTACTGTGGTCACCACTTTACCGATGAGGACCCAAGGCACAGATGATGAGCTGACATGTCACACTGCCGGATGCAGCACAGATAACACCTCTGGGAAGACCTGAGATGCTCCTGGCAGCCTCCTCCCCTGGGGCAGTCTCGGCATGGTGGAGGGCATGGAGCCCCCAGGGCTGGCCCCTGAGCTGGCTCAGCTCTACTAAATTCTGTCTTTGTACTTGTGGGAATCTTCTTGGCCAGTGTGACACAGAAGAGGGCAGCCAGGAGCCAGGCTGGACACACACTTAATCTTCTGCCAGGATCCCGCCTGGACGGAGGCTTCAGCCTCCGAGAAGGTCCTAGCAGCCCCAGCAAAAAGAGCTCTACGGGAGTTGGAGACTAAGATTGGTATCACACTAGCGCCTGGTCTCTCCTGGACCAGTCTGGGCATAGAACCATCACACCGTGCTGGCCTGGGGTGTCTGGGGTGTCAAGCAGCATGGGAGGGGCTTCCTGGACCCTCTGCCACCCTCATTCTTGGAAGGGTTCAGGTCCTGAGAAGGGATGTGGGGAGAGGGTCAAATAAAACCCAGATGCTCAAAAGGAGTAGACTGCTGGGAACTGGACCTTCCTGGCCAGGAGCTCAGCCCTCTCCTTCCACAGGGCCCTGCTGCCTCCACGCTCCATTCTGCACCAGGCTGCCCTTGGTCTCCCCGCACCTATGCTGGGTGCCCCGTTTCCTCCTGCCCGGGGGCTCTGCACATGCCGCTCCCCTACCTAACACAGGCCATCTTGTCAATAATCCTAAGAACGAATTCATAGTCAGGTAGCGTTTGCTGTGTCCCAGGCACAGTTCTAAAAGTAAGTTAGCTTGGTCCATCGTCACACCTGAGAGGTGATTCTAAGGACTAAATGCTGGTTGTTATAGAACCCGGGGCTTGAAGAGGTTAAGTGACTGGTTGAAGGTCATGAAAAGTGACAAGGTAGACCTCAAATGCGTGCCTTTGAACAGCAGTTCCCTCCTCACACAGGGCTATTCCAGCTAGCCGAAGAATCACAGCTGTGCTCAGGCTCCATCTAAAACCAGACTCTGGGTAGGTCCCCATGCTCCTCCTGGTTTGGTGTCCTCCCCACCATGAAGGGGCACCAGGCAGAGGCCAGGGCCTCAGGCCTAAGCAATGGACTCCTCTGTGGACCAGTGGCCCTCAGCCATCCCTGGGTTCCCTGCTTGCCACTCCCCAAGGGCCTGGTGCTGCTGCTGGTAGAGGCACTCTGGAGCCCCCTGCACCCCAGCTCTGATGCAGAGACTCGGTCACCTCCTGTACCTCAGTCCTTCTTCACCTCAGACCACATGTCTCTTTCTATCCTCTCTGCTTGGGGACGTTTTCTTCCAGCAACCTGCCAGCAAGCTCTCCTCATTCCCCAGCAGTGGTGACCAGGGACTTATATCCTGTGCCCAGGATTCTACTCTGGCCGGCCTGCCCCTCTGCCTCCGGCATGACCAGTAAAGGCTTAAACAGATGCCTGTCCATTCTCCCCCTGACCTTGGGAGAAGAGGCTCCCCAATCTCCCTGGGCAACCTCTTGGGTCCCTGACTGGGGGTTCTTTCACTTTCTGAGTTTGATCTCGGTGACAACACAGTCTGCAGGATAGCCGCTGGGCTAATCCTGTGTTTTAGACTCTGCCTCGTTCCTGGCTGGTGCTTGGGTCACAAAGCTGCCAGTGGGAAAGGCCTCCCTTAAGGGCCTGGCTGCGTTCTTTCCTAGGGTGATGAGGGTGGTGGGCCCACCCTGGGTGTCTCAGAGCCCTCAGATCAGGTCTCAGCAGCCACCTGGGAGAGCCACAGCCTGGCTCAGAGAAAGGCAAGGGCTTTGAGGTCAGAGGGACCTCCACAAATCCTCGCCCAGCCATGTGCCAGCTGGGTACCCTATACCCTCCTGTCCTCATTTGTAAAATGGACATGAGAGCACCTCCATTGCTGATGTGTTGTGGGCATAAAATAAGTAGGTAGAAATGTCCTTTAAAAGGAGGAGCATATGTGGTCTCACTTTGTCCTCCCAGACAGAATTAATTACAGAGCTCCACTTGGCAGGTGAGGAGCCTGAGGCACAGAGGGGCCCTGAATGTACCTGGGCTCAGGCCTCTGCCCCAGAGCTCGTGCTCTGTGCTCTGATGCACCAGGCTCCCTGGCAGCAGCAGACGCAGCAACATGAGGAAGTCTTGTTCCCTGCCATGCCAAGCCACCCTGCTTGCCAACCTGTGCTCCGGCTGTCTCTGCAACTGCCTCCTCCCAGCGTCTCCGCACCCAAACCCAGAGAGGCAGCCCTGGGGAGAAGGTGCAAGCAGAGAGAGAGGCCAAGGCCTCCCCCAGCAGTGCAGAGGGCGCGCCTAGCAGGGAAAGCCACAGTGAGCCCTGGTGGTCAGAAGGCCTCTACGGCCAGACACACACTGTTACACCTGAAGTAGGGTCTCTAAGTCCAGCTGGGTGGACTGAGTCCCCCAGGCTCCTAGTGGGACAGAAGGAGCTTCAAGGGAATGAAGTACAGAGACAGACAGATATTACCAAACTCACCAAAGCAAAGCTCTGTCAGCCTGGAACCCCAGTACACTCAGGTTACTTTACGTACCAGGAGAGAGTACTCCCTTAGAGCCCCGGTAAGGACCTCGGGTGGTGGGGCCTGGGGGGCTGTGGGCTCAGCCGAGCCTGCTGTGGTGCTGTGAGCTCAGCCCAGGGCCTCCAGGGTGGAGTGAGCCAACAGGCGGCAGGGTCTGCTAACGGCTGGGAGCCAGGTCGCCAGACAGCCATCAGGCTGTCTGCTTGCCCGGTATTTTTAGGGTGTCTTCCTTTTGGTGTTAAAATTAAAAAAATTTGGATCCTATTTTTTCCTAATGGTGGCTCCAATTTCCCACATATCTAATACTCATTTGAAATGATTCATGGAAAAATACCTTTGCTACCAATTTATTTGTGTGGCAGACAGCGTGGTTTTTAAATAAATAGCTGTCTAAATACATGCATATGTGTGCAGTGCTGTGCAACTCAGCTGTTACAACCACACTCGGACCTGCGACATGGGTCACGAAGAACCCCGCCTGCTGTGTCAGAGTGCAGGGGCGGCGGGCAGGGGAGTAGAACCTCCCAGGGGGGCCAGAGAAAGTGCCAGCAGAAGATCACCTGCTTGAGGGGGGCTCTTTTGCTTGGGTGACCAGACCTGGGTCCAGTGCCCTTGGGGACCTTGCCAAACAGCAAGCAGCTTCCTCCGCCTCCCCCTCCCCAGATGTTTTCCTGCCCTTTCTCCTCCCAGCCAAGCCCTGCAACCGCAGCACTCTTCTACAAAGCAGGAGCAGCTGGGCTCAGCATCTGCACCCTGGCCCCACCTCCTGCTGCCTGCCGCTCTCAGGACTCTGGGCTCCACCTGCGGCCTCCTTGCTCTGCATCAGGCCCAGTGTGGCCTTGCTTGACCTTGTATTTACCCCTCGGTTCCCAGAGACATGGGTCACTATTGCTTTGTGCTCCTTCTGACAGCAGATGGTATGGTGGAGGGCACAGCCTGCATGGCACGGCCAGTTACCGTCTCTCTGCACCTCCTTCCTGGTGGTGTGGGAATTCAGGGAGCACAACCCTGCAGAGGGTGCAGCGTGGTACCCAGCACATAGTAAACAATAAAGTGCCTTAGCGCCTTTGGCTGCCAGGTCCTTTGAGCTTTCTGCCTCTTCCCAGCCCCGCTGTGTGGTGAATGTACATACATGGGGCTTCCTAAACCAAACACGAGACTTTTCCACTCTCTCAAGCACACAATTCTTGAGCCCACAGGCGGACCTTGCCTTAAGTGGTCATGTGGGGCCTGCCAGGCGGGGCTTATGCCAGCACATATGGTGTTTTGAGTAAATTATAAAAAAGCATATTTTCCAGGGAGAAGATTTCAAAAAGACAGCTCTTTGAGTAGACCCATTAGAAAAGGCACCCTGTCCTTAGGCTGACATGGCCCTATGCACATCACCTACTCAGGCCCCTCTTTGGGTCCCCTTGTGCAGTATATAACCTGTACATCTGTCCTTAGCAGCTGTGCCCATGGCTGGAAAAGGATGGAACCCTGTAGAGAATGCTCCCAACTGGGAGCTGCAACCTTGGGTGCTGGGGCTGTTCAATCATTAACCTGCTGGAGTTCAAAGAACTGCCAGGGCTGTGATGGTCACATCTGTGAAATGAGTGAATGAAGCAACACATGCCCAAGATCTCTGACAACACGATGACAGCAGTGACATCACCATCAAAGAGGTGACAGCCACCACTGACTGAGGGCCACACACCTGTCCTAATTGCTTTTCCTCAAAACACCAGCTCCAGGGCGTCTTTCTGTTGGTGGTGAGTCAGGTAGTCAGTCAACACACATTTAGGAGCAAGTCTTACCAGGTGCTCAGCCCAAGGAAGAGCCCTACCGTTCATTGTTCAGGGTCATTCTTGGGGGGTCCAGGTTGGGGTTCTCCATAGATTCCATCTGTGGACACCGCAGGAAGTAGTAGAGCGTGTGCAGGGCATCAGGAGACCAGGTGATGGGCTGTGGCGGCTGGCGGGCCTGGCGGGCAGGGCTGGCACCTGGACACAAGGGGTGGCGCCCCTGCATGTGGTGCATGGCTCGGGAGACCAGATCACCTGGTGGGGGTAGAAAGGGAGGAAGAGAAAAAAGAAGAGGAAGAGAGAGGGAGAGAGAAGAAGACAAAATCTGAGTTCACAGCCCACATTCTTCTAAGGATGCTGCCAGTTAAAGCTCCCTTTGCCTTGATACATAATTATTGTTTACTCCAGAGCCAAGAGGCGGAGGTGGAAACTGTCACCTAGACACAAAATAGCAATTTAGTTTCCCTTTCATTTCCCATCTTGCCCTAACAGCTAAATTAAACACTGGCAGGGCCTGTCCCCTGCAGAACTTATGCTAATGTGGTTTCTTTTTCAACATCCCCACTCTCTCCACCACCCTACAGGCCTCTCCCTAGCTCTGTGACGGAGGGAATCTCTCTGGCTCTCTCCTTCCAGCTCTGGGCTCTGCGGAGATTCTCCCTATGCTGTCCTGTGCAAAGTCCCAGGTAATTCAGCAGAGAAGGTCCCTCCAGCTCATCACCTCAGTGACAACTACAACCCAGTAAGGGTTTTTATTGCGTGCCAAGTATGCAATTCTTCAGAAATACGACTGAATTTAATCCTTACAATGTTAGGGGGTCAGCATTATTCCCATTTAACAGACAAGCAATTGAGGCTTCTCTGATAAACATTTCCTGACCCAAGTGCTCTCCTGGTCACGGGGATGCCATGGGGCACGCAAGGTGAGTTAATTAGCCATGGTTATGTGGCTAGTAAATGGTGGAGTCTAGATTTGAATCCAGGCCTGTTTGACCTCAAAGTCTATGAACTTCACTGTGACCTGGGCTGTGGCCTGCTCTATTGGAGTTGGGGGGCAGGAAGGGGGGCAGTGTCTCAGTTCCCCATATCCTGTGTTTCTGCCCAAGTCTTTTCAATATCCCACCAACCCAAACAGGAAATGTCCCATCATTGTGTGAAGCCACAATGCTGAGAAAGGATGGGCCAAAATAGCCCTGCACCTGCAGCACCTTCTCTCTGGGAAAAGGGGCTCCTTCCTGCTCCCCACAGGCCTGAGGACTCAGGGCAGCCTTCCCTGCCAGGCAGCTTCACCCCTATCCATAGTGGCTCCTTACAGAGAGCCCCTTCCACAGAGAGCCTTGGGGACACGTCTAACAGACAGGTTTTCATTTGGCCAGTGAAGTGTCACTAAACATATGGCAGACCCAATCCATTCTGGGAGCTTAGTACTCCATCCTGGCATGTCCCCAGAGACCGCCACAGGGCTTACTGTGTACAAGGCACTCAGAAAACATTTAGAAAATCAATAAACAGACTTATGCATTCATTTCATCTTTCAATACAATTTCTGGTGAGGCTTGTCACGAACTCATTAGTTGCCAAGTTCTCTCGTGACAGCCACAGCAGTGGTGTTTGGTTTCTAAGCAGGAATAAATGACACCCCTAGAATTCGAGCCTTCCATGGGGAAAGATTTTCTTGGCCCGTTCACCCAGCTCTGGGTCTTCACTGCTTCCTATACTGCTGACTTTGCTTGTTCCTGCAGCTGTGGTGCCGCTGCCTGCCTGTTCCCAGGAAGCCCCAGCGCCAAGAGGGCTGCGGGCAGCGAGCTACTGACACCCAGCTCCATCCCTGACGTTCTGATTTCACTGGTCTGGGGCCGGACCAGGGCACCTGCAGTTTGTATAAGTTCCCTTGGTGATTCTTATGTCCACTTAGGTTTGAAAATCACCAGGTAGATGATTAAGAGGACAGATTCAAATCAGATATGCCTGGGTTCAAAATCAGGGCTCTGCTACTTCCAATTTGTGTTCTCTTGCCTCCTCACCAGAGCCTCATTTTCCTCATCTGTAAAATGGAAACAATAGTATGTACCCTCCTTATTTAGAGGACTCAGAGAATTAATAAGTGTAAGGTACTTAGCACCATGCTTGGCACAGTGGAGGTACTTGGAAAGGTTAAATCTCATGCTATTATTATTAATGTCCTACTATTATTATTATTCCTCTTCCTTCTAGGACCAGAGCCTACAGTCAAATACTGTCCTACATTTCCCAGGACAGGAGGAATCTCAGCCCTGCCCTCAGGCTCCTGGGTGGCAGAAACTGGCCTCACAACAGCCAGTTGTATAGCGAGGTTCACTGCAATAACTTGAAATCTGGCTTCTGTTTCTCTAGGCCTAAATGTCACAACTCTTGGCAGGACCACAGGACCACAAGGAGAAGTCAAACAGTCTGTGATAGCATCAAAGAGAAATCTTGAGAAATATCATTTCAAAGGCTCAACAAGGAAGAAGTCATTATCATTTCTTATTTTTTAATTGTTGTTTCATTGTTATTATTATTGGTGGAGAACACTTTGGTAACACATTTCCAGCTAGAACACAGGCAAGAAAATCAAAAAAGAAATGGAAGCTCCTCCTAAAGTTTTCCTAAAAGAAAAGCTGGGAGCAGAGAGAGCAACCCTAAAGGTTCAGGAAAACCAAGAAGGCAGCTGGAAATGGAGGTTCCCAGCTTCTTCCATACAAGCCCTGCTGTGGTCAGTTTCTCCCAAAGATGAGAAAGACAGACGCCCGTGGCCGACTGATCAGACATCTAAAAACTTACACTGCTCGGCAACCCACTTGTGGCTACGGAAAACAGCCTGCTTTGGCTATTCTCCCAGGGTGACCTTTCCTCCCGGCCACTTTGTGTTTTCTAAACTTTGTGATAGATGTGAAAATATAGACAAAATCTCATTTAATTTTCACAATCACCTTGGATAGGGGAGTATTTCTACTTTACAGATGAAAATGATCTGCCCCAGTTGCACAACTAGTAAGTGAATCAGCCAGGGATTGAACTGGGGTCCCTGTTTCCCAAACACAACGTTACTGACCATTACACCACTGCTACAGAGAGTATGGTCTGTGAACCAGGACAGGTCCCCAAACTTACTGGTTCACATAAAGTTAATTTTAGAAATTGAGAGTGAATATTAAAAAAAAACTTTCATAGCAACTTGACAGTAATTTTATGTCTAGCTAATCTAATAATAATTTTTAAAGTTAGGCTTGCGGGCGGCGCCTGTGGCTCAGTGAGTAGGGCGCCGGCCCCATATGCCAAGGGTGGCGGGTTCAAACCCGGCCCTGGCCAAATTGCAACAAAAAAATGGCCTGGTGCTGTGGCGGGTGCCTGTAGTCCCAGCTACTCAGGAGGCTGAGGCAAGAGAATCTCCTAAGCCCAGGAGCTGGAGGTTGCTGTGAGCTGTGATGTGATGGCACTCTACTGAGGCTCTGTCTCTAAACAAAGTGAGACTCTGTCTCTAAAAAAAAATAAAAATAAAAAAAATAAAATTAGGCTTGCATAGAGTCGGCATGGTGACTCACACCTGTAATCTTAGTACTGTGGGAAGCCAAAGTGGGTGGATTGCCTGAGCTCAGAAGTTCGAGACCATCCTGAGCAAGAGCAAAACCCAGTCTCTAAAAAACTAGCTGGGCATTGTGGCGGGCACCTGTAGTCCCAGCTACTTGGAAGGCTGAGGCAAGAGGATTGCTTGTGTCCAGGAGTTTGAGGTTGCTGTGAGCTATGAAGCCTGCCACAGCACTCTACTGAGGGGGACAAAATGAGAAGCTGTCTCAAAAAAAAAAAAAAAATTAGGCTTGCATTTTACATGGCTTGTTTCATTTTTCTGGATATTCATTCACAGCTAGTTTGAGAAGCACTGGTCCTGGCCGAGCTGTTGGTTTAGCACAGGTGGGTACTCAGAGCTTCTCCTGAACTTCCTAGTCTTTGAGAATCAGTTGTTCCTAAACTTGATGAAACCTTAGTCTGAAGCTGAGAAACACCCACCAGACAAGGAAAAACAAGTCCTCACTCCTTGTTAACCGTGAGAGACTTATTAGAGGTGCTGCGGGTTTCACTGTGGGCTTCCCAGCCCTCATTATGAGCCATCAAATAAAAACAGCAGGCGAGAGTCTGGAATTTAGTACTGTCTTCAAAATAAGGCCTGTAATACCTGGCTGCCTTTAAAAAGAAGTGTTTTATTTCTTATTCTCTCTTGAAAATTTTCATGGGCAGGGAGGAACAGAGCAAAACACAAATACCCATGTTCCCTGGCAGGCTGGGCCTGATACAAGACTGAAACTTCTCATCCTGCCTGGCAGGCCGGTCTTGGCGAGGTACAGGCAGTTAATGCATGTAAAAGCCCGGATACGTGTGCAGGTCCAGAGAGCTCAGAGCCAAGTATCACCAGCCTCATTAAGCTTTTTCGTCTCAGAGAGAAAACCTGCAGTATCTGCCTCCACCTCTTCCCTCCTCCACCGTGGGTTAGTGAAAACCCTGGTTTCAGAGGGAGGAACGAGGCATGTTGGCACAGGACCCAGATGCTATGGGGATGCTTCTCCCTTTGGCCTTTGAGGAGTGGCTGGTCCAGGATGTAGAGCAATCCTTGGTGAGTTTAGGAGACAAACTGGGTGAGATAGACCTTATTCCTCCTAACACACGCATGCTTGCATGAACATGTATGCATGCATCACAGACAGACAGACAGACAGACAGACAGACACATGTGCACGCCGAGCATTGGGTGCTGCTCCAAGCACTGGGGATACAGCAGTGGACAAAAGAGATAAAATCTCTAGTTTCATGAAGTGGACAGTCTGGCAGAGGAGAGAGACGACAGACTGTTTATAAGTAAACATACAGCAAATGTCACATGGAGGCTGGTTGGTTCTGCTTTCTGAGGCTTAATCCCATCAGGTGAGGATGCATCTTTCCATTGACTTGACTTCTTCAGAGGGGCCCACAGGACCACAAGAAGTGATCAACGCTTTGAATAAACTAAGACCCCACAAGGGGAGACAGTGGAATGAGGGTGCAGTGCTCATTACAGGGTACTCAGGGAAGGCTTGTCTGAGAAGGTGCCATCAGAAGCTTGAAAGTGAGGAATCAATGTATTTGGGCATCTGGGGGAGATGGTGCAGGCACCGGGAGGGTCCCGGTGGGCAGGAAGCCGGCGGCTGCAGTGCCATCACTGGAAGAGGAGGAGCAGGTGAGGAAGCCAGGTCATGGGTGGGGTCCTGATGCTGGAGAAGGTCTTGGATTTTACTGAGTGTAAGGCCTAGGGTGGGGTGGAGGGCTACTGAACAGAGGAGTGCCACCACCCAGTTTATGCTTTTTTTTTTTAGAGACAGAGTCTCACTTTGTTGCCCTCAGTAGAGTGCCACGGCTTCATAGCTCACAGTAACCTCCAGCTCCTGGGCTTAGGCGATTCTCTTGTCTCAGCCTCCCGAGAAACTGGGACTACAGGTGCCCGCCACATCGCCTGGCTATTTTTTTGTTGCAGTTAGACCAGGGCTGGGTTTGAAGCCGCCACCCTCGGTATATGGGGCCGGTGCCCTACTCGCTGAGCCACAGGCACCGCCCCCAGTCTATGCTTTATGTGCAGTATGGGGTGGGCTGGAGGCAGCAGAGGTGAAAGGGGCCGACTAGAACTTGGGATGCTTTTACAAGGGAGAGCCAAAGACTCGGTGCTTGGTCCCTGGGCTGACCAGTAGGGATGGAAGGATGTGAAGCCCTTCCCTGCAGGGAAGTTTCTGAACGTTCCTCCTCATTCCTGGCTGGGATAGTAGTAGACATGAGGCCACCATGAAGAAGGGCCAAGGACCAGGCAGCCCATATCCCTGGGTGATCGAGAGTGTGGCCGGTAACACCGGGCAGACACACTCACAGTCAAGGTCTGTTACTGGCCACGTGACTTGGGAAAGATCACTGTTCTGCTCTAAGCCTCAGTTCTCTCATCGGGACATACTTTGCTGAGTCGTTCTGAGGAATAAATAAGATAACGTGAGTAAGGTGCATCATGTGGTGTCTTGCACACAGTAGGTGCTCACTTAATGTTCACAAGCAAAGTAAAACCTAGGTGCTCTCTAGCAGACTGAGGGGTGTGTGTGTCTCTCGGTTCTCAGGGCAGGAGCGTCCGCCAAAGCAGACTGTGTGCGGTCCCAAGACAGCCTGCTGTCGGGAGACATCCATCAGGGTTGAAGATCAAGACACAGGAGCCCCTGTCCCGTGGGGTCCCTCAAGGGATGGGGGACCTAGGTGGCAACGTGCTGGCCCTGACTGCTGTGACCTGCCAGGAGAGACAGGGAGCCGAGAATCCTGTCTTTTTTCCCAGCCCTAGTAGAGATCTGGTCTGTGACCTTGAACTGGGCCTTTGTTTCCTGTCCAGGGAAGGGGGAAGAGGAAGGGATGGAGGGAGGACGCTGCATCTGAGAGAAACAGGGTCATTCACTGTTTGGGTGCCAGAACACTCAAGGAATCACAGACAGAGAAGGCTGGGGCAGAGGGGCACTCTGTCTTCATGCCATGTGCTGTGATCCTTGGTGTGTGTCACTGCCCTCCACTGGGTGGTTTCGATAGAATGGGGGGGGAGGGATTAAGATGGTAGAGTGGTGGGCAGCGCCTGTGGCTCAGTGGGTAAGGTGCCAGCTCCATATACCGAGGGTGGAGGGTTCAAACCCGGCCCCTGCCAAACTGTAACAAGAAAAAATAGCCGGGTGTTGTGGCAGGTGCCTGTAGTCCCAGCTACTTGGGAGGCTGAGGCAAGAGAATCACCTAAGCCCAGGAGCTGGAGGTTGCTGTGAGTTGTAATGTCACAGCACTCTACCGAGGGTGATAGAGTGAGACTATCTCTAAAAAAAAAAAAGAAAGAAAGAAAGAAAGAAAGAAAGAAAAGAAAAGATAGTAGAGTGGGTAATCCAAGTTTTCAATTGGGGTAAACACAGGGAGAGCTCAGGAAATGGACGGAGGTCACTCCTGCTGACAAACTTCAAGCAGCTGTCAGATGGTAAGGATCTACACCAGGGTTTCCAACTGTGCCCCAGGTCCTGGCAAACGCCACCTGACCATGCCCTCCTTCAGCTAGAGGAGCTCACATCATCCTCCATTCACTATGTTGAGGCTTCGGGGCTGCTCTCTTTCTTAACTTTTTTTAGAGACAGAGTCTCGCCCTCGGTAGAGTGCCGTGGCATCACAGCTCACAGCAACCTCCAGCTCTTGGGCTTAGGTGATTCTCTTGCCCCAGCCTCCCGAGTAGCTGGGACTACAGGCGCCTGCCACAACGTCTGGCTATTTTTTTGTTGTTGCAGTTTGGCCGGGGCTGGGTTCGAACCTGCCACCCTCGGTATATGGGGCTGGTGCCCTACTCACTGAGCCACAGGTGCCGCCCAAGGGGCTGCTCTCTTTCAACTTATAAATTCACATCCTCTGGGGCCAGGCAGGTAAAGTAAGTGGCAGATATGAGAAACCAAGTGCGTGGCACAGTAGAGAATGTCACCACCAGTGCACTGCCCTCAGCTCCCACTGGTCACTGCTGTGCAGAAATGGATGTGGTGTCACTACATCATCTGATTTTCCAAGAGAAACCAGAAACCAGATTTGTGTGTGACTAAGTCCCACACGTTGGCCAAACCATACACGTTGCGGGCCACTGCTTTGTAGCCCCTGGTCTAGAGGGATCTGGCTCTCAGGGAAGGCAAGATACACGGAGGAGGCCAGAGGCCGAGCCCTCCTACCCTCCCGGTTTTCCCCTCAGAGCCTCACTCTGTGGTTCCACCACCCGGCTGGACGGGGCTGCCACACTTACTCAGTTCTGAGATGCTGCCCACACAGGTGGCCAGGAGGGATTGCTCCAGTGTCCGGAGCTCCAGCTGGGCATAGGCATCGGCTCGCTCATCATGGCCCAGGGACCCGCCACCGTTGTAGGGGCTGAAGTATGCGGGAAGGGAGAGGACGCCTGTGGGGAAATGAGGCAGACAAGTCACACTCAGACTGGAGGGGACACTCTGTAGGTTCTGGCCCCCCCTTGCTCCCCGTCTCCTGACAGATGGGGAGACAGTCAGTGGGCAAACCTCTCTGAGCCTTGAGGATATAGAACCTTTCACTGTGAACAGTGCTACAGGGGACCAAAATGACAAGTGGTACACTTGTACCTGTGGGCTTTTTTTTTTGTAGAGACAGAGTCTCATTTTATCGCCCTCGGTGGAGTGCCGTGGCATCACAGCTCACAGCAACCTCCAGCTCTTGGGCTTAGGCGATTCTCTTGCCTCAGCCTCCTGAGTAGCTGGGACTACAGGCACCTGCCACAACACCTGGCCATTTTTTGGTTGCAGCCGTCATTGTTGTTTGGTGGGCCCGGGCTGGATTCGAACCCGCCAGCTCAGGTGTACGTGGCTGGTGCTTTAGCCCATTGAGCCACAGGCGCCGAGCCTGGGCTTTTTTTTTTTGTAGAAACAGAGTTTCATCTAATCACCCTCGGGAGAGTGCCATGGCATCACACAGCTCACAGCAACCTCCAACTCCTGGGCTTAGGCGATTCCCTTGCCTCAGCCTCCTGAGTAGCTGGGACTGCAGGCACTCGCCACAACGCCCGGCTATTTTTTTGTTGCAGTTTGGCCAGGGATGGGTTTGAACCCACCACTCTTGGTATATGGGGCCAGAGCCCTACTCACTGAGCCACAGGCGCCGCCCTGAACCTGCGGTTTTAAGCAAGCAGAGACCATTTCTTGTTGGAGCGGCGCAAGGAACTGGCCTTCTTGAGCTGGTGAGGCGTATAAGAACACATTTGTTCACTCCCTCCATGAATATTTACAGAGTACCTACTAGACTTGCCTCAAGAATTGTGCTATGTTCAGGGTTCCAGGGTGACAAAGAGACCGGGCTTTGTCTCCACAGAGCTCAGAATCAGGTGTGAGTGCCCATCCTGCCGGGAGGGCAGGGCTACCCCCAGAGCCCCTCCTCCCCTGTGCTGGGAACAACCGCTCGGAAGAGATGCTGCTTTTCCACTCCAAGAAGGGACGTGTCCCAGCCACTGGCCAAGTCCAATTAGTGTTTTTCATTAGCACATCCATAGCCGTGTAGCAGAGCTGTCAGAATCAATCCCAGAGGGCGACAGCCTGTAAATTTCTCTAACTCATTGTGTAGCTTCTTAGAAAGCATCAGAAAAGCAAAATCAGAATCTGGTTTAAAGTTACATGCTGGTCCCTTAGAGCACGTGGCCATGGAGATTCTACCTGCAGCTGGAGCCTAGTACCAGGATTCCCGACTTTTGCTAACCATTTCTCTGGCTGCTCCATCTTTTTCTGACTCTCCACCTCCACGGTTTATTTTCTAAAGGAAAATGCTCAGGGGGATTTAATCAGTCACTCTGGGGGGAAATCTTTTAAAATTCCTTGATATTTAACTGGAGAGCCCCTGGGATGTGGCTAAGTCTGGTGAGAATTCCCTGTCCTGAACAGTGTGATGGGAGTGACGAGGACAGCAGCAGGTGCCGCAGAACGGTGCAGACCGGGCCTCGGCACGGAGGGTGGGGGTCTGCCCTGCCCTGTGACCAGTGGGGTGATCTTGGGCGGGTTACTCGCTCTCTGTATATCAGTTCTTCATCTGTTAACTGGAGATACTGAGAGTTCCTTGCTCGCAGGGCTGCCTCGAGGATCAGCTGGGTCACTGGAGGTCAGCGCTCGCCAGTGCTCGGCTCACAGGAAGCGCTGTCGAGAGCTGCTGCTCCTATTTTCACTCTGTGCTGGGAACACAGGCTTTATTTACACCATCTCCCTTATTCTTGCTATGATCCTAAGAGGGGGACACTGCGGGCTCCATTTTAGATATCAGGGGACTGACATTTGGAGAGTTTGCATAAACTTGCTCAGATAAGCGTTAGAACTAGGATTCCAATCAGGTTGGACTGGCTCTAGAATGGGGACACTTGACCCCTCGTGAGAGCCTAGAGTCCAATGAACACACCTGCAAGGCTCACTCATGACAGTCCCTACCGGGTGGCTTGTGTGACAACACTGTCTTGTCACTGCCCCTTTCGTCCATGACACCCCTTGCTGAGCCTTGTGTGTGTTTCTTTCCTGGGCAAACACACACCACAGTCTTTTTTCTCCAGCCCAGTGCTGCCCACAGTTCTGTACGTAGGTTCAGCCGGTGGTCAGTCCTGCCCTCCACGCCTGCCCTACCCCTGACCCAGGCCTCCCTGCCCGCCACTGTGTGCCGGCCGAGCCTGCCCCCTCTCCATCTCGTCTGCCCTGCTGGATGGCAGGGACCCCTCCCACCACATCCAGCGCTGACTTGGCAAAGCACCGCC
Source organism: Perodicticus potto (assembly GCA_963574655.1). NCBI lineage: Eukaryota > Metazoa > Chordata > Mammalia > Primates > Lorisidae > Perodicticus > Perodicticus potto. The sequence goes on along the minus strand of CAUYRH010048895.1, from coordinate 85,563 downwards.
TCAAAGCACTTCCTCAAAGCTTTGTTTCCATGGGAGAAGGAGGAGGAGGACGTGATTGGACTCTCCCCAGAGCCACCCCCTACCAGGGCCTTGTTCCCTAAAGCAGAAACCCTGACAGCTGAGTAACCAAACACACAGGGAAGAGCTGGCTGTAAGCATTGAAACAAGTGAAACAAAAGAGAAAACCACCCCAGCTACAAGCTAAAACCCACAGGCAGCCCAAACAGCTGGGAGAGCCCTGGTGCAGGCCCGGCCCCTCCCCCTTTCTCCATTATTAATCTACAGAAACAACACTGGAGACATGTGGATCAAATTTACAGCACTTAGGGCCAGGGAATAGGAAATTCAGCTGATTTGTCAAAGGATTCCCAGAGAGAAATATTGTGTCAGTGGAGCCAGTAACAGGAGCTGGCAGCTCCATTAATAATAGTTCCACTTTCCCAGTCATCACCCACCCAAAGAGGCTTTCACTTAATACTACAGCAAAAGTAATTAGGAACCTATTATTAATAACAGCAATTGATAGCATCACAGCTTTAGCATGGCACCTTTTGCTTCTAAAAGACTTTTTGCACCATCCTTCTGGCAAGGGCAGGCAGGGCAGTTTTGATCAATAATATCTCTGTGATAATAACCCATACGTGTTATCACATTTAATCCCCCCAGGACTTCATGAGCCACTATCTCTGCCCATCCTACAGCCAGAAAAACTAAGGCTGGAAAATGTTATGTGACCGACTCGAGGTTATTGAGGGTCAGAAACTGAACAGGAGCTAGAATTCCAATCTTGTTACTTTCGAGACCCTAAAATGAAATGATGCTCTCACTCTGGACACCCTGTGTTCTCCTGAGCTAAGCAGAGCCTGGGATATTTGAGGGAAGAGGGGTTCTGTTTGGGTCTGAGCTTTGAGAGGAAGGAGTTCAAAGTCAGATCCAGAAATAGGACTTTTCCTTCAATGGACCCTCCTGCCAAGGATCCCCAGAGGCTTCCCGTGAAGCTGCAGAAGCACAAGGCTGCCTGCCTCATTGCCTCTGAGCTTTCTGGAATGCAGTTCCACATTCTGTCTTCCAAATCTGCACTGTAAGAAAGCCTTCTTTCCATCAATTCTAAATTCAATTCTATCCCAAGTAAGCCTATTCCTCAGCAGTTCCCACTGGAGATGGAAAGTTATTTTCTTTACATTCTCATAACACCTTAGGGGGATGGGGAGGAGGGCTTGGGTAATTCATACCTCCTGGGTACAGTGCACGCTATCTGGGTGACAGGCGCACTTATAACTTTGATTCAGTCTGAACAAAAACAAAATATGTAAAAAAACGTGTGTACTACCTCAACATTCTGAAATTAAATAAATAAATAAATTCTCTTAACACCTGATCTCTTTCTTTTCCCCACACACATTCCGAAGCTTTATGATAATGGGCCCAGAACACAGTCACTGGGGATGGGGGAGAAAGAAAGAAAAGAAAGCATCACTTTTTCCCCCCCCACTTGTAAAATCCTTAAGAAAAATAATTTACATCCATCATGATGGAAAAGAAAGCATGCTGGAACATTTCCTTTTATTCCTTTATTAGTTAGTAAGGAATCAATCCTGGCTGAACACCATAGAGGATACAGAGGAAGCCTCAATGTGTCACTCGGCCTGTTTCTGTGAAATGAATAACTGAGTGTGGAGCAGCAAGCACGATCCAGTGATCCCCTGCTTCCTCCTCTGTCAAGCCGGTTTCTGGGAAGCGATGTTCCCCTCAGTGTGCGGTGGACGGTACATGGAACCTCCACACGTCTCTCTCGGGATGCAGAGCCACAATCTTCCACCAGGCAACTTTTCTCAATCCAGTTGCCCAACACTTGGATCTCGGACTCATTACCTGGCTCCCCAAAGCCCCTGCCTCCTCCTCCATCGGCCCCTCTCTGGGTGCAATGCTGTGGTCACCATGGTGCCCAACGAGAGACCAAAGAGTCATCCTTATCGACTCTCTCCCTCCTCTGCCCTGCCAGCCAACCACCCAGCCTTGCTGCTCTAACCACCTTTATCAGCTCAAAGATCTGTCACTGCCACAACCCCAGTCCAGGCCACCAACCTCCCTCACGGGACGCTGGATATGGCAGCAGCACCTCAGCACCCCTTGCTCAGGACACCCTGCTCTGGCTCTGTACTCTCCAGTGTCCCTCTGTTGACCTCATGAAGTCCAAACTCCTTTGCACAGGTAAAAACAGGTGACACCTTTCTTTCCTTTTCTCAAATGTAGGCAGGAAAATAATTCTGCCAGTTAACTGGGAAAATTCCCCGCACCTCCCAGGGAGAGGATGAGGCATAGGCAGAGCTGATCCCTAGTTGCTGTCACCAGCCAGTCCCAGGACATGGGAGCAACCCGGTTTTTTCCTAACTGATTCTCCACCTGCGCCCCAGAGAGGATGCCGTCTTAAATCCATGACTTCGGGGATGGGGAAACTCCACCTTACTGCAGGAATCAGACTTGGGGGTTCAGCTTGCAGGGGTGCTACTCTGCCAAGCACGCCCAAGCCAACAGCCTCAGGTTGACCACACACCGGGTTGACAAGCCAGACTTTCGGTGGAAAGAGTTTTTAGAAGCAGGGCTTAGCCCAAAGTCTAAATAGATGGGGATTTCATTTGCTTCTCTATAAATCATGGGGCCAAGTCCATGGATTCCCAAGTCCCCGGCACCAGGTTTCGGGGTGGACCCCTGTGTGTGCTCTCGCGCTACTGTCTACCCCCGAAAACCGTTTCTCCCCCTTTTCATTCCACCATTAAACTTGTGAATCGTCAACAGTAGAAACACATAGAGTCTGCTATTACTATGTCTATGGCTTAATTTCCTCTACAGCTATACCAATACCTCCTCCCCACATACAAACATTATTTTAAATGTAAAAAAGATATCCTTTCTGTGTCAAACTTAGACAGTTTATAGTTAAGCTTTTCTGCCTGTTCATCAAAAAGCTGTCAAGACTGTAACATAACTGTCCTCTAAACTTAGCAACCCATTACTCGCGCTCTCCTCAGACTTGTAAATGTGCTTTCCAGGGCAGTGTGACACAGCCGGCCCAGACACCTGTGCAAACCCACGTGTGCAGCACCCTTCCCGGCACCTCCCCTCCCCCTCCGACACCCACCGCAGCCCCACTGCCTGCCCAGCTCAGGGAAACTCACTTGCCAAGGCAGCGAGGGCGACTGCCTGCCCCTAGTCCCTTTGAAATGAAAACCAGGCTGCAGAGGATCACTGCTGAGGAAACTTGGCAGGTGTCTTCTGCCAGTTTTCTTAGGCGCTGCAAGTTTGGGTGCGGTTTCAGCCATAAGCTTCTGAAAATAAAAATTATATAGCCCCACTGAATGGCTTCCATGTAGCCCACATAATCCAACCCTTTTAATATTTTAAAAAAAGTGTTTCCATTCTCTGATCTGGGATGTTATATATAGTACATTTAATGCCCAGTTGTTATACATTAGTCATACCAGAACAGAGCACTAAAAAGTCGGAGCATGATGATTTCTCCGAGAGACCCGAACGGAGCATAAAGACAGCGGATTCTAAAAAAATCAAAAAATGTCACTGAATGGTATTTCTCCTGACATTCTCAGATCAAAGAGTTGGGGGGGGAGGGGATGTTGAGGCAGGAGCAAGATGGAGGAAAATAAGAGGAAACACCTGGAAAGGAATGAAGTGTGCTGAAGAACTGCCAGCCAGCCACGTAAAAACCCACCTCAAGACGGGGCTTGGTACGGCAAGGCCCGAGACTTCACAGGCGAGGAGAAAATGTGGCACGACAGGGAAAGAAAAGAGTATGTGTCTAAACCAAGTTCGGGCGACAGGATTTAACCATCCCTTACTAGTAAACGTAGTACTGAGTAGTTACTCCATGCCAGGGATGGAATGTTTCTTATTTATTATGTTTATTTAATTTTTAATTAAAATCGTAACGATATACATTTATGGGGTACAATGCTATGAGCTGATATACAATGTGGAATGCTTAAAACAAACTCATTAACATAACCAGCTCAGCGCCTGTGGCTCAATGGGCTAAGGCGCCAGCCACGTACACCTGAGCTGGCGGGTTCGAATCCAGCCCGGGCCTGTCAAACAACAATGACAGCTGCAACCAAAAATTGGCCGGGTGTTGTGGCGGGCGCCTGTAGTCCCAGCTACTTGGGAGGCGGAGGCAAGAGACTCGCTTGAGCCCAGGAATTGGAGGTTGCTGTGAGCTGTGATGCCACGGCACTCTGCCCAGTGCAACAGCTTGAGGCGCTGTCTCATAAAAAAAAAAAAAAAAAAAAAACCTAAAAAAACATAACCATCACCTCACTTACTTTTTGTGGTAAGACATTTATAATTTACTCTTAGTTATTTTGAAACATACCCTTGCATTTTGCACATTAGGCAAGATCCCACCAACTGCCCTCCCTCCGTCCTTCCACAGTCGCTTTCTGCTAAGCTATATTTGTGGTTTATCATTTGTATGAGCGTGTGTTTATATATTGGTTTCATAATAGTATTGAGGACACTGGATTTTTTTTCCATTCTTCAGAATGTGTTTCAATTCCTTCCAGGTGAATAGAAAAGATGTACGGTCTCCATCTATTTTATGGCTGAATAGTACTCGACAGTACAAATATACCACAATTTGTTCATTCATGGGCTGATGGGCACTTAGGTTGCTTTCACAACTTGGCAATTATGAATTCAGCTGCAATAAACATTCTGGTGCAAATGTCTTTGTGGTAAAATGATTTTTGTTCTTTTGGATTGATAAGAATTCCAGTAAGATTAGCCCACATCACAAAGTCCCAAAACTGCAGACGCTGGCATGGTTGTGGAGAGAAGGGAACACTTCCACACTGCCAGTGGGATTGCAAACTAATACAACCTTTATTGAAGGAAGTATGGAGAATCATCAAAGAACTAAAAGTTGGCCAGGGATGTAATTAACAAGCACTTGAACCCCCCAAGACCCTGGCAATGGAGTACTGTTACTAACTCCATTTAGATGGGCTGGTCACGTGGCTAACATCCACAGCTAGGGAGTGGCACAGGTGGACTTCACAACCGGCCTGCCTGATGCCAGAGCCCACGTGGGTAACCACCAGCCCACACCAGGCTCTCCCCATTCTGACCCGGGGACAGAAGACTTCTTTCAGCACTCACTGGCCAGTCAGCACTGCACTTTTACCCCTCTGTTTCTAAGGCCAGGAAATTAAAAACAAATAGTGATCATGTTCTGGTTGACACCTCGGTCTGGCTAAGGTATTAGAACACCACCAGTAGAAATCAGTCTTCCAGCAAAGTCAGACCGGAAACTCATCATGGGGCAGTAAGATAAGAGACCGAAAGTGATGAAGGGTGACACGCTCATGGCCAGCAGGCCCAGCTCTCCTAAAAAAGAGTGGGGAACCTCACCCTGACAACAGGGTGGATCTCATCCCCCTTTGGTGGTGGGTCAGCTTGGGGGCGGGGTGTGGGTACTGCCTCTTTCCCCTCTGCCTGGCTTGTCCTCCTCTGCATCAGAGGGGCCCCACACAGGGTGAGGACTCAAAGGAAGGACAAAGGACCATAGTAAGACAACTGCCTCAGAGGCAGTGCGACACCCTGGAAGCCCCACTAGGAAGCCTGGCTCGTTGGCATTTTGGCAATTCATTTAAGGCCAATTATCAGTTCTGTCATAGGCGCGGAGGATGACTATTAAGTGACTGAAAGAAAACAAATTAGCAGAGACCATGGACTGCTGTTGAATTTTTTTGAAGCAAAAACCTAGTAAAATGCAGTCTGCTCACTGCCATTTCCCCTCCTTGCAAGAGAGTAAAATGAAGCCAGAGTAACCATGCAGATCAATTTCAGGAAATTAAACCTAAAGGTGAACTCTGGAAAAACCAACGCAATCGTCACAACATTGGGCAGTGTGGGGCAGCAAACCAACAGTCGAGGCACTGAGCTTTTTCTTGTGGAAAAAGATCTCTGTGTTGTTTAGAATACTTTTTGAGAGATTCTGGGTGGCGTCTCTCCAAAGTATTGATGTAACACATCAAGAACTTGAGTGACCCTGGAAGCACGAGTCTTGGAAGTAGCGCCTCTTAAAAAAGAAAAACTCACCATGTGACTTGGTCCTTTGTCATATGCTGTCCTTCAGCCACAGTGGGTGAGCAGACTAATTCCCATCAGCCGACGACAATGCTGAGCCGCTTTTACATAAAGGCGACACACTCAACACACACATATGCACTAAGTCAACGGAGAAATCAGGGTGGAGACGGAACGGAGTAGAGTTAACGCCTAAACTTTCAGCCTTCTTCCCACTGACCCTCAACAGTCACCAAGGTCAGAGTGGTTCTCACTATGCTAGGGTTAGAAAAATGCTTTTAGACCTACTACGCTTTCCAAACCTTTTATAATGAATATGACTTCTTGACACAAGCTGGGCTCCATAGCTCAGCGGTTAGAGTACTGGTTTTGTAAACCAGGGGTCTTGAGTTCGATCCTCACTGGGGCCTCTTGCTGATTTAAAAACAAACAAACAAAAAAACCCCGACTTCTTGACACAGTAAAGGTAATTGTTATAAGAAATGTGGGAGAGGGGAAAGAGATAATCTTAGGAGCAGAGCAGAATGACAGAATATATCTTCTGAGCAAAGGAAGACCTATGATTTCAAATATTGCATAAAATTAGTTATCCACAATTACATTTTTATCCCAGGCTAGAACCCCTGGGTTCAATTGATCCTCCTGCTTCATCTCCCGAATAACTGGGACCACCATTACCAGGTTTTTTAATTAAAAAAAAAAAAAAAATCTTGGCTTGGCGCCTGTGGCTCAAAGGGCTAAGGCACCAGCCACATACACCTGAGCAGTCGGGTTCGAATCCAGCCCGGGCCCAGCAACGACGGCTGCAACCAAAAAATGGCCGGGTGTTGTGGCGGGCACCTGTAGTCCCAGCTACTTGGGAGGCAGAGGCAGGAGACTCGCGTGAGCCCAGGAATTGGAGGTTGCTGTGAGCTGTGATGCCACGGCACTCTATCCAGGGTGACAGCTTGAGGCTCTGTCTCAAGAAAAAAGAGTTAAAAAAAAATCTTGTGCAGATTGGATCTCACTAATTGCTCGGGCTGGTCTCAAGCTCTTGGCCTCAAGTGATCTTCCGGCCTCAGCCTCCCAAAGTGTTGGGATCACTGTGTGAGTTACTGTGCCAGCCTGAAATTAAATTTTTAAATAAGAAAAGAAAAAAAGTGACCTTTAAAAGAAAACCATTATTATCTAGTCACCTGTAAAGACCTCAGAATGGAGGTCATCTAATATAAAAAATGGTTACTTTGGCTCGGGGTCTATAGCACAGTGGTTACAACGCCAGCCACATACACCAAGGGTGGTGGGTTCAAACCCGGCGTGGGCCAGCTAACCAACTGCAACCAAACAATAGCCGGGCATTGTGGCAGGTGCCTGTAGTCCCATCTTTTTGGGAGGCTGAGGCAAGAGAATCGCTTATGCCCAAGAGTTTGAGGTTGCTGTGAGCTGTACGCCATAGCACTCTACCGAGGGCGACATAGTGAGACTCTGTCTCTAGAATTTTAGATGATACTTCCCACATTATGTCTTACCATTTTTAGCAAAACCATTATAACAACCATTGTGAGCTCATAGAAGATAGATAAATAAATAAATGGAAAACCCACTCGTTTTACAAAAATTTAACTATAAGAAGGGGGAGGTGAATACTGCTTCAGGAAGAGATTCTGATAGAAACTGTGCTATGTTGCTAACCAGGAGGGTGAGAATCTGTCTGCATTGTCTCATTCCAACAATCAGCCTGCTGTGAGCGGCCTCTTCACCTGGCCCCGGGTGGTGTGACTCACAAGCTGCATCACCAGTGGACTTCCGGTGGCAACCTGCTGCCACTCAGCCCTGCTGTGTACTTCCTGCTCTGGGCCTGTGTGATAGTCTTGTAGCCACACAGTGGCCTGACCTTCCAACACCTGCTGTGACCTGTGCAGGTTACAACGTGCTGGGATCTGAGAGAGTCGGGAAAAATTCTCACACAACACGCCAAATCCCCACTGCTGGAAAAGGAGGCTGGCCACCGCTGACACTGGGCTGGGGGTGTGGGTGGGACTGGGGTCAGGAGAGGCAGTGAAGCTTGCTCAGGGAGTGATTCCCGAGCTGCACCCTTTTCCTGCTAGGGATCCGTGTTGCCGGTGGGAAACAGAGGGCAGTGGGCGAGGTCTCCTTGTGCCCAGCCTGGAGAGGAAGAAGGGCATGAAAAGAGCCTGAGCACCCATGACCAACACAAGTCATCCCTTGGAGCTTTAATAAAAAGGTTGCAAACATCACAAGGTCCAGGGCAGGTGGCCAAAACATTTATTAATAGAATATGGGTATTAGTCAGAAATTTACTGCACTAGAGCCCTGCTTACAAACATAACTTGCTTTAGTCGGCTTTGGTTTCAATTCAAAAGGTACTGACTGGGCAGCTCCTGTGGCTCAGTGAGTAAGGTGCCGGCCCCATATACTGAGGGTGGCGGGTTCAAACCCAGCCCCAGCCGAACTGCAACAAAAAAATAACCGGGCGATGTTGCGGGCGCCTGTAGTCAAGGAAGGCTTCCTGGAAGAAGGGACGCTTCAGCTGATGATGAGTAGAGATTAGTCTAGTGAAGGGGTTGGAATGGGTCTTCCAAGCAGGAAGAGAGTATGACCTGTTCCAAAGCCTGAATAGGAAGGTTCAGGGCTTGTTTGTTAGGAAATCAAGTTTATATGGAACACAACTTAGACTATGTTTAATTGGGGCAATTTGAGGGGTGGATAATGGAGATCACTGTCCCCCTCCCCCACTTGGAGCCACTACTCATCCAAGAGTCAGCAAAATTTTTCTGTAAAAGTCAGAAAGCAAATATCTGTGGCTTTGCAGGCCACACGATCACTGTCACAACTACTCAAGTCCGTCAGGGTAGTGTGAACAGACAATACTTAACAAATGGGCATGGCTGAGTTTCACGTGAGCACATGCACGCTGAAACTAGAATTTCATGTAATCTTTGTAAGTCTCGAAATATGCGGTTAACACTTTTTTTTCAACTGCTAAAAATCACTCTTAGCTTTTAGGTTGTACAAAAACAGGTCTGAGTGGGACTTGGTCTAGGGGACCTTCTTGCTGTGTTAATCCAGGCCCTTAGAAGGGTCAGGAGAGACTGCTCAGTGTGATGTCAGTGTTATGTGACAGGCCTCCTGGGAAGGGTGTGGGTTGGCTGTCACACACAGCTTAGGGCTTGGCCTCTGTCCGAGGCCAATGAGGACCCACTGAAGAAGTTTAAGTAGCTGAGTGACAGGGTCATATGCACATTTTAGGCAGCTAAATCAGGCAGCCGGAGGTGGGAGGTGGAAGGGATAGGAAAGGAACATCTGCATAACAGAACCCACTGCTGGCTGACAGCAGGCTTTCACTATGGAATGTGCCATTCAAATTCCACCCAGGCCATTGCCCTAATTTCAGAAAACCTCATGGTTTCTTATAGTTTTGTGCTAAGCACTTAGATGTCAAAGCCAAAGGTCACAGACTGTAATTTTTTTTTTTGAGACAGAGTGTCACTTTGTTGCCCCCTTAGGTAGAGTACCCTGGCGTCATAGCTCACAGCAACCTCAAAGTCTTGGGCTCAAGTGATTCTCTTGCCTTAGCCTCCCAAGTAGCTGGGACTACAGGTGCCGGCCACAACACCCGGCTATTTTTAGAAGCAGGGTCTCCACTCTTGCTCAGGCTGGTCTTGAACCTGTGACCTCAGGCAATCAACCCACCTTGGCCTCCCCCAGTGCTAGGATTACACGTGTGAGTCACTGTGCCCGGCCAAGACTGTACTTTTTGCAACTAAAAAAAAAAAATTTATTTATTTATTTTTTTGAGACAGTCTCACTATGTCGCCCTTGGTAGAGTGCCGTGGCATCACAGCTCACAGCAACCTCAAACTCTTGGGCTTAAGTGATTCTCTTGCCTCAGCCTCCCAGGTAGCTGGGACTACAGGCGCCTTACCACAATGCCCAGCTGTTTTTTGATTGCAGTTGTCATTGTTGTTTAGCTGGCCCGGGCCGGGTTTAAACCCGCCACCCTCGGTGTATGTGGCTGGCGCCGTAGCCATTGTGCTCTACAGGAGCCGAGCCAGCAAAAAATCCTTAAAAATTCTGGGATCATTTTTAAGACCATGTAAGTGAAAATTTTTTTGATTACCTTTAAAATTGGTGATGTCCCAGATCAACTTTAAGTAGTAGCAATTTCCCATGTATCAGAACTTATGAAGTAAACCACAAAGAACAGAAGAATTTCTGCTGGTTCATTTACAACGTATGCCTCACAATCCTGACCAGTACAGACAGACACCCCCAACACGAAGTGTGTTGGGGACACCAGAACCCAGAGGTAACATTCACTCCTTTCATAACTCACTCACCTATGGCACACACACACTCACCCCTGCCCCACCTTGCACACAGGAAAGGTCTGCAGTTAACAAACCCTCCAGAGAACATATTCTCTGCCTTGAAACCCTCTATCTCAGCGGTTCTCAATCTGTGGGTCGTGACCCCTTTGGACTGTACTAAAGGTTTGCAGCATTAGGAAGGTTGAGAACCACTGCTCTATCTCAAGGTTAACTGATGGCTTCAAATTTAAAATAAGTATCTGAATAGGCTAGGGAAACTTTGAAAACATACTTTATTCTTTTTTTTTTTTTTTTTAGAGACAGAGTCTCACTTTGTCGCCCTTGGTAGAGTGCTGTGGCGTCATAGCTCACAGCAACCTCCAGCTCTTGGGCTTAGGCGATCCTCTTGCCTCAGCCTCCCAAGTAGCTGGGACTACAGGCGCCCGCCACAATGCCTGGCTATTTTTTTGTTGCAGTTTGGCTGGGGCCGGCGCCCTACTCACTGAGCCACAGGCGCCACCCCAAAAATATACTTTGTTCTTATCAGAGCAGTTCTAGGTTTACAGCAAAACTGAGTGGGAAGTACAGAGATCTCCCATATTCCTCTGCCCTTACGTGTGCACAGCCTCCCTCATTAGCAACATCCCCCACCAGAGTGGTGCATTTGTTACAACTGCTGAACCCCCATGGACACATCACGAATACACTGGCACATATCATTACGTTAGGGTCCACTCTTGGTGTGGTACCATTTTTCATTTCCACTAGCAATGCCCTGAAGTTCTTGTTGCTTCACACTGTTGCCAGCATTTGGTGATGTCAGCGTTCTGGAATTTGGTCACTCTAACAAGTGTGCAGCGGTATCCTGTTTTAATTTGCAATTCCCTAATGACAAATACTATTTAATCACCATCTGTGGATCTTCTTTGATGAGATGTGAAGGTGTTTGGCTCATTTTTTAAATTGGTCGTTTTCTTATTATTCAGTTTTAAGAGTTCTTTGTGTAGTTTCGATAGTAGGCCTTTTTATCAGATGTGCCTTTTGCAATTATTTTCTCCCAGTCTGTGGCTTATCTTTGCATTCTCTCCACAGTGTCTTATATGGACCCTGTCCATATAAGCATACATTTTTAATTCTGCAAAGTAGAAATGTTAATTTTAATGAAGTCTAGCTTATCGATTCTTTCTTTCCTAGGTAGTGCTTTTGGTATCTTATCTAAAAAGTCATTATCAAACTCAAAGTCAACTAGATCTTCTCCTATGTTATCTTTTAGGAGTTTTACGGTTTTGTGTTTTACACTTAGGTCTCTGATCCATTTTGAGTTAATTCTGGGAAGGATGTAAGGTCGGTGCCTAGAGCCATTTTTTTAACATGCGAAGGTCCAGTTGTTCTAGGACCGTCTATTAAAAAGACCCTCTTTGCTTTATCGTATTGCCTTTGCTCCTTTGTCAAAGACCTGTTGACTATGTTTATGTGCACAGCCTCCCTCATTAGCAACATCCCCCACCAGAGTGGTGCATTTGTTACAACTGATGAACCCCCATGGACACATCCCATAGAATAGCTCTCTGTTCTATTCCATCGATCCATTTGTCCAGGGAAATTTACTGTGCTACTCTTTTATCATTCATCCACCTATCCAAATATGCATCACAGGACGACTGATCACACAGAGGTGAATAAGCGCCAGCCAGTCCCTGCTCTAGAGGAGAGGACAAGCGCGCAGACAAATAATTAAAATGTGTCATGATGGATGCATGCACCACAGAACAAGGTTTTGGCCAATGACAGACCACATGTAGGCCAAAGGAGGTCCAATAGCAATACAGTGGAGCTGAAAAATTCCTATCCCCTAGTAATGTTGTAGCCATCATAAGGTTGTAGCATGGTGCATTCATTCCTTTTTCCATGTTTAGATACACCACTACTTACACTTGTGTTACAACTGCCTATAGGGTTCAGCACAGTGAGGGGCTGTACGAGTTTGTGGCCTTGAGCAATAGGCCATACCATGGAGCCCCGGTGTGTAGTAGGCTGTACCTTCTAGCTTGAGTGTATACACTCTACACTGTTCCTGCAATGACAAAATCACCTAACGACACATTTCCCAGATCACGCCCCCCTTGTTAAGTAATGCACAACTGTGTTAGGACACTGGAAGGACAGCCTGAAAAGAGCACTCTTGCCATGTGCTGTCATCAACAGCAAGGGAGGAAAGATAACAGGATGTTTCAGAAAGCCCCCACTTACTCAAAGGACTCCAAAGGGATTTTACAGACTTTACGAGAAGTAAATGCTCCCTGGTTATCTCATGGCTGAGCAAAGTTGCACAACACCAGAGGGGGCTGAAGGAGGTCGGGGAGCAACGGGGAGGGATGCTTGTTTACTAAAAGAACATTGCAGGAGAACATTCATTCCCAGGCAGGTACGTCCCTCTCAAGGTCCCTCTGTCACTCCCAGGATCTTGATGGACACTACAATCTTTCCCCACAAAGATGTGAGAAAATCTCTACTGGATGCTTGATTCTGGGCTGACCCTTTCAGTGACCTATCCAATACCACTCTTCCTCTTTCCTGTCTAACAGAACCCCACTTGGGTCCAGAAAGGCCATGCAATATGCCAGGAACTTTGACGGACATATTCTTAGGCTCTTTCATGGCTGTGAGACGTAGTTCTAGACAAGGAGACAACAATCCAAGACTTTAGGGGTTCTGGAAAATGTTACTTCAACTGATTAAAGAGGATAGATGGTTGGCAGGCTTTTGCTCTTCTTACTGGCTCGACTAGGACACATTGTTGGAGGAAGGTGCAGCAGCAGCCATTCTGCAACCCAGAGGCAGGCCCACTGCTGCAAAGGCTGGAGGACTGTCTTGAGTTACGTGATGTAGAGGGGGAAGGGATGTCATACATGAAGGGACAAGACTGAGAGGAGAGCCACTATGCTGCAGATGGCTGAAAGGAAAGGACCTGGGTCTCTCACGATCTCACCAAGCAGCTAAATAACACCAGGAAGTATCCATCCCAGAACTTCCTATTACAGTCTCCACTGGTCTATTAATTTGTGAGGACTATCACAGCAAAATACCACTGACTGAGTGGTTTAAACAACAGAAACTTGTTTTCTCAAAGTTCTAGAGGTTCATTTCTTCCAAGGCCTCTCTCCTTGGCTTGGAGTCCCTGTGTCCTTACATGCCTTTCTCTGTGTCTGGCTGGGTCCTGACCTCCTCTTCTTATAAGGATGCCAGTCCTCTTGCGTTAGGACCTATGCTAATGACCTCATTTTTACCTTAATTGCCACTTTAAAGGTCCTATTTCCAAACACTGTCATATTTCAGCCTGCCAATGACAAAGCAGAGTCCCCATTCTCAGGTCCCCTCATCCCCAAGGAGCAAGTTAAAAATGGCTGTTCAGAGTACACTGTCCAGTCTGGCCAGCTGTGGAAATGCCCTTTACACGCTTCGAAGAATATGGGGGTCTGGCTGTGTCCTGAGGGCTGAGGTGGTGATGGCAGCTCTAGCCCCCATTCAGCTTGGAAACATGGGTGGGAAATCTTCTGGGCAGCACATGCACCTACTGCTGGGTGGTCCAAGGAACTTTGCTCATTCACAGTTCATTTTGATCGGAAGATTCAGATATAATCACCATTGACACTGTGGTATAATATCCCCTCAGACTTCTGAATACACAACTATGCCTTACAATGTACATCTATATGTCTAATTTTTTAAAAAGAAACTCCTCTGGGGGTGGCGCTTGTGGCTCAGTCAGTAAGGCGCTGGCCCCATATACTGAGTGTGGCAGGTTCAAACCCAGCCCCGGTCAAACTGCAACAAAAAAATAGCCGGGCTTTGTGGTGGGCACCTGTGGTCCCAGCTGCTCAGGAGGTTGAGGCAGGAGAATCGCCTGAGCCCAGGAGTTGGAGGTTGCTGTGAGCAGTGTGACACCATGGCACTCTATGAGGGTGATAAAGTGAGACTCTGTCTCTTAAAAAAAAAAAAAAGAAACCCCTCTGTATTCTTTTTCACTTAAACAGTATCTATGAACATTTGTCCATGATTCTAAATGTTCCTTATTGTCTCTTTCTCATTTGTTTGAGAGAAAGAGTCTCACTTGGTCGCCCAGGCTAGGGTGCAGTCTCATCATCACAGCTCACTGCAACCTGAAACTCCTGGGCTCCAGCAATCCTCCTATCTCAGCCTCCCAAATAGCAGGGATTGCAGGTGTCTGCCACTGTGCCTAGATAATTTTTCTAAATTTTGTAGAGATGGAGGTGGTCTTTCTCTTGCTCAGGCTAGTCTTGAACTCCTGTCGTCAAGTGATCCTCTCACCTGGCCTCCCAGGGTGGTAGGATTACAGGTATGAGCCACCACACTTGGCCTCATCGTCACTCTCAACGGCAGCAGGGCACAGCATTCCAAAGGCCCACTGCAATTCTGCTGTTATTTTGGGAGAGTCAGGAGGGACCTCGTTAATGCAACCTCATCCCTGGCAGAGGTGCATGAGTCACATCACACCCTAGAGCTGTGGCACTGAACACAGCCCTGCTCGTAATCGCATCCCTCAGACTAAGCCCTGAGCATCCACTTGGGAGGTGAAGACCCTCCTCTGCTACCTGGTGCCTTGAAGAGAGAGGCCTGTAATAGACTTAATAGGCCTGTAACAGACACTAGCACCCTGCAGCTCAATCTTGTTTTGAAAACCGGCTCTCAAAGCCCTGGAATTAAGCTACAGGGAGATGTGGAATTTCCTAGCAGTGCCTTTGGACAGTAGACTCTCGCTCCCAGTGGCCTCTTAAGGCTGGACGTGGGACTGTGCTTTGGGGAGGAGAATGTGGGACCCTCAGGTGCGTTGACCTCTAACCTTGGATTTAGAGGCAGGCCTCTCAAGTGCCTTCCACGTAAAGCCAAAATGGGGGTGGGAGGAGTCGTCTCCTGCTAAGTCTCCCCAGTCCTGGGGAAAAGGCAGAGGCGGCAGTGAGCTCACCTGGGGGGCAGGCCATTCCCTGGGAAGCGCCTTCCATCCACTGCTGGGCATAAAGGAGTCTTGGCCCATCTGCAGAGCTGAGTGTCACCCTGTGTGTTTAAAATGCAACTTTGGGCTTTGGCCTGACGCCCCTTGCTGTTTGTTTTACAAACTCCTACTTACAGCCTCAAATTAGGCTCATTAAAAAGCCAGTTCCCTGTGGGGCTGTAAATGTCACATGGACAAGCGGAGAGTGACTTTACGAGGCTGGCGTGTGATCTGCCCACCAACACGGCAGAGGCCGAGTGGAAATAGTGAATCAGCCTGTTTCAGCAGGACCCTTTCCCCAGCTCCTCCCGGACTGAAGTGGTGCTGGCAACAAGCCAGAGAGGCGGCCCTGGCTGGTCCTTCCAAGACAGCTGGGCTGGATCGTTCCTGGATTTGTGATTGCAACCAAGAGGGGTCCCTGTGTCCCCTCCTCTCCTGATCCCCTCAGCTCCATCTATGTTCCCCCCCCCCATAATCCTCATGACAAGCACAGGCCGCTGCCACCCACACTGCCACTCATCCTTTGGCAGAATGACCCCATCTCTGCACGGGATGTGGCTCCTGCCTGGGTGGCCGTGCCCCAGCTTGGAGCACCATCACCCCTGCTTCGCAGCTCCTGAAGTGTGCAGCGCCATGCCCTGTAGGCAGCAGGCCTGGGCCTGGAGAGCACAGAGGAAAGGGGACGCCCACAGCCCAACATCAGTCTCATTACTAGAGCCACTGACCCGTTGTCTGGTCTCAAACTACACCGATGCTGAAACACCTTGATACCTCCTCGGAGATCTTACTCCCTAAACCAACTGCCAGATGGTGAGGATGGGAAAGAATTGGAATCTTTTCATCTCTTTGACTAAGTTTCAGGAGGTAACTTCTCTGAAACGCTAGAAAGTTCTCCTTCTTTAATTCTGTCATCTTTAGCTTCTACCCACTGGCCCTGTGTCCACACCCTGTAAACCCAGCCACCATTGGTGTGGGGTCCCCTTCTCTGTTTGTCACAGGGTCCTTGAGTTAGGCAGGGTGGCTTTGGACAAGAACACCTGCTCTGAGCCTCAATTTGCTCATCTGTACAATGGGGACAGAATCTACTCTCAGAGAGCAAGGCTGAGGGTCAACGGAGACGATGTAGGTAATCCCTGGCATAGAGTGGGCATACAAAAGACAAAGGGGGATGCTTTCTCAATAGCCACTGCACTCTGCCCCTCTCCTCTGGTCCTCAGGCTCGAGGTAGAAGTGACCTCTTATAATGATAATCATTTTTATTAGATTGTGGTTTATGAAGGGCAGAAACTTCATTTTTCTTTATATTCCTTTCTTTTCTCCATAGTTCACACAACTCCAAGAACACGGAAGGTACTAACTAAGCATGAAAACCTGTGTTTAGGGCGGCGCCTGTGGCTCAGTGGGTAGGGCACCAGCCCCATATACCCAGGGTGGCGGGTTCAACCCCGGCCTCGACCAAACTGCAACAAAAAAATAGCTGGGTGTTGTGGGGGGCGCCTGTACTCCCAGCTACTTGGGAGGCTGAGGCAAGAGAATTGCCTAAGCCCAGAAGTTGGAAGTTGCTGTGAGCTGTGATGCCACAGCACTCTACCGAGGGCGATAAAGTGAGTCTGCCTCAAAACAAAAAAACAAACCCCCCTTCCCCCGAAAAACCTGTGTTTAGAGTGTGGATTTATTTTAGTCTTAAACAATCAAAACTGAGGTATTCTCAATATAAAAACAAATCAAAATAATGGCTTCGGCTTCAGATGGCATTACCAATTAAAGAAAAAATGTATCATGACACCTGTCTCCTCCAATTGCACGGCTAATGAGGAGGTGGCTGTCAGGGAGGGCAGACGGCAGAGGGCAGAGGCTGACTGCTCCGGCACAGACGTTGGAGCAGAAGGGAAAGCGCGGGCTTGTCAATCTGGCCTTCAAGCCCAGCCCTGGTCCTCAGCCAAAAGCTGGCCCAGGGAGCTGAGCACTGAAGTGTCCCGGTGCAAGCAACCGCCACTAAATGTTATGGCTGAAGTTATCGGTTGTAAACAACAGCTCTGACTCCACACAGAGTTTGCAGACTGCAGAGCCCACTCTCTTGGGCTTTTGCTCTCCTATTCCCTTTCCTTAAACAGAAAGAGTGGGGATAGAGAGAAAGGGAGGGGGAAGAAGGGAGAAAGAAGAAAGTATTTGAACAATACTAAGCATGCTTTGAGCTTAGGAAGCCCCTGACTTTTGTATTAACTACAAGTTTCAGAAGACGACACTGCCTAGTGGACTTTTATTGACTCAAATAAACAGAAATGGCTTCACACAATGGGTCCCCACTGCCTCCTGCCCTTGATCTGGGAGCCCAGTCTCTTGGAAGGGATAGTTTTAATAGAGGGAATAGAAAGCAAACCAAGACCCTCTCACACAAACGATAAACTTGCTTCCTCAGAGAGCAATTAACAGCAGCAGACTGTAGGAGACAAGATGACAAAGCCATGGGGCAGAATAAACCGACCCAAGGACCCTGTGACTTAATGGTATCCCGGTTTTACTGTGAGACAACAGATGCCCCAAGAGGTTGAGCAGCTTGCTCAAGATGACACAGCTAGTAAGCAGTGGAGCCCACACTCGCCCATACCGGTTATAGGGAGACCAGGCCCAGCATTTATGAACTTAAGTCTGCCATCTTTAAAACATAGAGATGGAATTCACACACTATGAAATTTATTCCTTACCAATTCAGTGCTGTTGGTGTATTCAGAGTAGTGAAATCATAACCACCATTTAATTTCAGAACATTTTTATCACCCTAAAAAGAAAACCTGTGCCCATTATGTGCCCAATATGTGGCTTTTTGTGTCTGGTTTCTTTTATGTGACATGATGTTTTAAAGGTTCCTCTGTGCTATAGCATGTACCAGTGCTGGGTTCCTTTTTTAACCTCCTCAGCAGCCCAGAGCTCCAAGAAGAACTGCATTCCTCATGGTGGCTGAATGATATTCCATTTTATGGATATAACACAATTTATCTATTCAGTTGTTGATAGACATTTGGGATGTTTCCGCTTTTGAGTTATTACCAATAATATCACTATGGGCAATCATGTACAGGTTTTTCTGCAGACTACATTTTCATTTCTCTTAGGGATATACTTATACGTGGAATTGCTAGGTCACATGGTAATTCTATGTTTAACTTTATGAGGGAACACTAGACTGTGTTCCCACAGTGACTGCAGCTTTTGACATACCCACCAGCAGTGTAGGAAGGTTCTGGTTTCTCCATACCCTCATCAACACTTGTTAGGGTGTGTCTTTGGTTATAGCCCTCTCAGTGAAGTCGTATTTCATTAGTGATAGTTCTTTAAAACAAGGGCTTATTCTTTGTCCCCAGATTGGCAATAACTTTTATGTTAGAACGTGCTTCCTTAAATTAAGTAAAAGTTGGATGGACGCACATTTAATAAGAAGTCAGTCCTACGAAACTAAGATGACCCTTAAGGGTTAAGTTCCCTTCACTAATTTCATATTAAATTATTATTTTTTTGAGACAGAGTCTCACTATGTCGCCCTGGGTAGAGGGCCATGGTATCACAGCTCATAGCAACCTCAAACTCTTGGGCTTAAGTGATTCTCTTGCCTCAGCCTCCCAAGTAGCTGGGACTACTGGTGCCCACCATAACACCCAGATATTTTGTTGTTGTTATAGGTATCATTGTTGTTTAGCAGGCCTAGGCTGGGTGTATGTGGCTGGTGCCCTAACCATTGAGCTACAGATGCTGAGCCCATATTAAATTACTTTTATCACCCTAAGAACAATTGATGTATATTTACTATAGAAAAATATAGAAAATACTAAATAAAATGCAAGGTAGAAAATAGAAATCACTCATAATCCCATTACTTACAGAGAATTATTACTGATATTTTCAAAACCTATAGTGTTGTTTTGAACTTGTGAGCCCAAGCAATCCACCTGCCTTGGCCTCCCAGAGTGCTAGGGTTATGGGCGTGAGCCACCGTGCCCGGCCCATTAAAACCTACAGCGTTGTTTCATTTCACTTATCACACCAAAAAGCATTTCTTAGGCCATTAGAAGTCTCTGAAACAGGCCTTAAGATGTCTACACAGTTCTTGGCACCTGTCTCAGTTCTCCTAGCCACTTTCCTCTTTTCTGAAGCTCTCTGCTGTTCAGTTCTCAACAGCAGGGCCCTTGGTTGGACACATCTCCCTACCAAAGAGGGGGCAGGATTTTCCAAAAGTGCCTTAAGAGCTATAGCGTGAACAGACACACACATGGCCAGGCGCGGTGGCTCACATCTGTAATCCGAGCACTCTGGGAGGCTGAGGTGGGTGTACTGCCTGAGCTGACTGGTTGAGACCAGCCTGAGCAAGAGCAAGACCCTGTCTCTAAAAATAGCCAGGTGTTGTGGTGGGTGCCTGTAGTCCCAGCTATTTGAGAGACTGAGGCAAGAGAATTGCGTGAGTCCAAGAGTTTGAGGTTGCTGTGAGCTATGATGCCAGGGCACTCTACTGAGAACGACAAAGTGAAACTCTGTCTCAAAAAACAAACAAAAAAACCAGACACACATTCACCACACGCACATCCCCCTGCCTTTGCATTTCCCTGTGACAACCATTCTGATCAGTGAAAACGGAGGCAGGGCAAGCCAGTGAACCTGGGGCCACCACGGTGCCCTCCTGCATCACACCCACATCTCCATCAAATGAGGATCCTTGCATTTCTATGCCAACAAGTTCACAAACCATGCTAGAGGGAGCACAGGTCAGTGAAGGAGAATTTCAGGGCCATGCTAGGGGTCAAATGCCAGGTTAGTCACTTACCCAGAGACCTTGAACAAGTCCTCAGGTTCTCAGTAGCAAGACATGACCAAAAATACCTAGAGGATCTTTCAAGGGTGCCCTGAGTGTTTAGTGGGCACTTAGGGCAATGCCCTGGACACAGGGTAGGCTCAAAAATGGTACCTAGGACAAGGGGGTGGGCAGGGCAGGCTCTGGTAAATTGTTGAGGAGGAGGATGGTCCCCTTATGATCCGGAAAGGTTGATGGCCCCTCTGTAAGGCTCCTATGGCCATTTACTTGTCTATTTTTAATAACCCATTCCCTTGGGTAGGGCCACAGGTATCTTCCATGACCTCTGCCTCAAGTTGTTGAGTTGACAAAAGGCTTAAACTAAGCGCCTCTTCAAATCCTTTCCTTATCATTTTGTTGTTGTTGCTGTTGTGAGAGAGTCTCACTATGTCACCCTTAGTAGAGTGCCATGGCGTCACACAGCTCATAGCAACCTCAAACTCTTGGGATGAAGCGATTTTCTTGCCTCAGCTTCCCAAGTATCTGGGACTACAGGTGCACCACAATGCCTGGCTATTTTGTTGTTGTTGTTGACATTGTTGCTTAGCAGGCCCAGGCTGGGTTTGAACCCACTAGCCCCAGTGCATGTGACTGCACCCTAACCACTGAGCTACGGGCGCAGAGCCACTTTCCTTATTTTCATCACAAAACCTTAGTATAGATTTAGCAATTCTTTCTCTAGTTTCAGAAAACCTTCTTTCCAAAAGAAATGTCCCAGACACCCCAGTATTAATGAGCATGAGCACATCTAATGCCCGGATCCCGGTTTCTAATACCATTCTTTAATGAAAGGAATTGGAGCTTCATGGAGAAATGACTGATTTTAGAAGGGGGCAAGCAAACACAAGATGAGATCAGAATACCTTTTAGTTCAGAAAGTAATTGTGCTCAAAGGATCCCAAAATGATGATACGTCAAAGGGATATGGGAGCCAACCGAAAAAGCTAGAAGAATTTCAGCAACGAAATAAAGAACATAACACTGGATTACGACTCAAAGTATAAAATAAATACCCAAATATCCACGCTTGGGGGGTGCCTATGGCTCAAAGGAGTAGGCACCGGCCCCATATACCAGAGGTGGCGAGTTCAAGCATCCATGTTTAAAGGTTGAAAAAATAATTGAGTGGGGTAAGAATAGAACAATCTGGGTGATGCCTGTGGCTCAGTGAGTAGAGTGCCGGCCCCATATATCAGGGGTGGCGAGTTCAAACCCGGACCTGACCAAAACTGCAACGACAACAACAACAACAAAAAGAACAATCTCCCATACAGAAGAATTCTACCCAATCTTCCAAATAATTGAAGTAGACACTCCTCAAGGAGGTAGAAGATAACTTTCATCCCTTAGGTGTGGAGTGTATATGTTGACTTCATTGTAAGGACTACAGTATGGAAAGGGCCAGGGCGAGGGGAGAGGTAGGAATCTTTAAGAGAAACCTGGAAAACCTCATCTCAACAAGGTCAGGGCCAACATCATTGATGACAAGTCCCGTTGATAGCATGTGCTCTTGATGTAATGTGATGTGTGTGCCATTTTCCCTCTGTGGTCTTCCTTCTCCCCAAAGCCTCACAATCTCTAACCCTCCAGACATACTCCATTGGAAGGATATTCTATGACAGACCTAATCAGCACCCCTCTAAACTGTCAAGCTCACCAAGAACAAAGACAGTCTGAAAAACTGTCACAGCCAAGAAGACTCTAAGGACATATGACAGCTAAGTGTGGTATGAGATCCTGATGCAGAAAAAGGACACGAAATCAAAAACTAAGGAATTTCTAATGAACTATGGACTTTAATTAATACTAACATGTCAGTATCAGTTCATTAATTGAGACAAATGTAAGATACTAATGGGAGAAAAACTGGGTGTGGGATATTTGAGAACTTGCGGTAATATTCTTGTAACTTTTCTGTAAATCCAAAACTCTTCTAAAAATAAAGTTTATTAAATAGTAAGAAATAGGCTTGGCATCCATAGCTTAGTAGTTAGGGTGCTGGCCACATACACTGAGGCTGGAGGGTTTGAACCCAGGCCTGCTAAACAACAATGACAACGCCAACAAAAAAAATAGCCAGGCGTTGTGGAGGACGCCTATAGTCCCAGCTACTTGGGAGGCTGAGGCAAGAGAATTGCTTAAGCCCAAGAGTTTGAGGTTGCTGTGAGCTGTGTTGCCATTGCACTCTACCCAGAGCGACATAGTGAGACTCTGTCTCAAAAATAAATAAATAGGCTCGGTGCCTATGGCTCAAGCGGCTAAGGCGCCAGCCACATACACCTGAGCTGGCGGATTCAAATCCAACCCGGGCCCACCAAACAACAATGACGGCTGCAACCAAAAAAATAGCCAGGCATTGTGGCGGGCTCCTGTAGTCCCAACTACTTGGGTGGCAGAGGCAGGAGACTCGCTTGAGCCTAGGAGTTGGAGGTTGCTGTGAGCTGTGATGCCACAGCACTCTATCCAGGATGATAGCTTGAGGCTCTTTCTCAAAAAAAAAAAAAAAACAAAGCAAAAAATAAGTAAATAAACAAAAAATAAGTAAATAAAATTAAATAAATATTAAGAAATAAAACCTGAAGAAAAGGAATAACCCAGAAGTACCCAGCCGGCTTCCCTAATTCCTAGCTGGTGAGTTCTCCCTTGAGTCCCCACCGCAGGCAGCATACTCTACTTGACTGCGCTGGCTCCAAATCATTGACAGAATATGTTCTGAGCTCTTAGTGGGGGCCAGGCCCTCAGCTAGGCCCAGGAACAGCGATGGCCAAGAAAACATACATTTCCCCCTCAGCCTCACTGGGGTCCAGTAAGGGGAGACACCCTGTCATAGTGGCCCGGTCCTCTGGTGGCCAGGGAGGCAGCTGATTCTTGCTGAGTGAACACTAAGTCCATCCCAGTTGCTTGGCGCATTTTGTGCAATCACTTTCGGTAGTTGTTAGGTATTTAATGACACTGACACCACTGAGACACTTGGGCTTGGTGGTACATTAGGACATTTCCTTTCCAAAAACCACATTTTTCTGATTATAAGGGTAAATATGGTTATTTAAAAGCCAGAATAAAAGTCGCTCATAATATTACCTCCCAGAGATAGCTGTTATTTATATAGTATGTTATTTTTCTTTGAATAACCTTTGTGCAAGTTCTAACATACTAATTTTTTTCTTTTTAATAGGATCATAATGAAAATATTTTTCATCTACTGCCAAATCCTGTGTTTTGTAGACATCTTTCCAGTCAGTGTGTTTGGCAATATATATTATGACGTGCCCAGTGTTCTGCCTTCCCCAGACTTGAACTGTGTCTACAGTCCGATCCCCTCTTTCAGGAGGCTGGAGAAGCTGTGTGTCCCAGGGCACTCAAAGCAGAGCCAAGCAGGACTGCAGGTATTTTCCACGGTGGGTGCCTGGGCCTTCTCTGTGCCTCAGTAAGTGATTTTCCCTTCTCTCCTCTCTTCCCCTGCTGGGGTCGGGGCAGAGGTAGGAGCCTCACCCTGGAGGAGATGCCCAAAGCAGGTGTGAGTCACTCAGATGCACTTCCGGAGTTAAGTCATGCTGAGGAGCTATTTGCAGAAACCTTACTCAGTAAGGCACAAGGAAAGGGACAGGGCTCCTGTTTTAAGCGGGAATCTGGTATCAGCTGATAATGAGAATGGTTCGGTTCTCCCCTCCCTGGCCTTCCTAGATCAGAGGCTGAAACCAGCTGTAAATTACCCAGGGTTTCCCCATCAGGGAGATTCCTAGGTTACTTTCACTGATAAGAAGACTACCTACTCACACCCGGGTGAGGCTGGGCGAGGGAGGCTCTAGGGTTGGTTTCACTTCTCAGAAGACAGATGCAATTCCCTCCTGCACCTCAAAGTCTACCACTGTGGGAACACCTTGAAGGCCAGCTCTGGCTCCGCCTCTCAAAAACTTGAGCAAGGAGCTTCCGAAAGAATTTTTCCTTATGAAAATACCTGGCCACCAGGCAGTGCTAACCACAGGGGACATTAGGGTGACTATGAATCATGGGATCCCCAGGTTACAGGGTAAAGCTATTTGCTCCTGCTAGCCTCTGAGATTCTGGGCATCCCAGTTGCACGTGGAAGAAAACCTTTTTAGTTTTTTGGAAGCACTTGTAGAGATTGCTATGTTGTGTTCACTTGTTCAATGTCTGTTCTTCCCCACAACCCCCCAGACCACAAGCTCCTCATGACAAGGAATGCCTGAAAGATGTGAGGCACACAGTAGATGCTCAATAAATTTCTAGAGAACTATGATGGCCATCAGCCAACCGTCTGACCATAACCCTTCTTTATCTGTAAAATGGACATGCACTAAACCCCATGCCTAAAACACAGCAGGAGTTATAAAGTCTTCTTTGTCATCATTGTCAGAGGTGATAAGGATCCTGAACCCTTCAGTAAACTGCTGCTTGCCCGGTAGTTATGAACTGGCCTTTGTTCATGGACTCCAGAGGAAGAAGGACGGGAGAAGGAAGATCAAAAGCAACTATGATGCCACCTTTCTGAGAGGATCTGCCTGTCAGAGCCATAGGACTCTGTAGTGGGGATACCCTCTTGGCTTCTAAGCCACAAGCCCCGGGTCTGACACCACGCCTAGGAAGCAGTAACCAGCAATCCAGCCCTAATTGCCATTTTTCAGGGCTTTTCCTGACCCAGGCTGAGGGTACTAATTAGCCGCAGGAGGTCAGCGTTAACTAACTGAACAGTTTCTGCTCCCCCCAGGTAAGGAGACGGAGCAGGGAAGACAAAGCCAGACTGTCCTCCTTGAAGTAAGGCCTCCAGGTAGTAAAGCCCTGACCAGAGTGAGCTGTGTGTGAGGTCTGGGTAGGGCCTGCCCTTGGTTTCCTGCTGCCCAGGCTCACAGGCAGGCCAACTGCCCACACGAGAGAGCTGCTGCTGGGCGCTTGGGGTGGACCGATGTGCGTGGACGTGGGATACAGGCAGGGGTGGGAGGGACAGGTCTGCAAGGAAGAGGCCAGGGAGGAGGTCCCTGGAGATTCTTGTTGGAAGAAGGAGATTAAAAATGGAAAGAGAGGCTGGAGAAAAAGAATTAAGTTCAGTATTTTTCCCTTGAAAGAAGAGGTCGTTTGGAATGGTTTCTTCATATGAAATGCATTTTGAAATAGCTGAGAAAATATGGAAATTTTCTCCTTCTATTGCTCTTGTAGTAGAAATTTAGAGAATTCACATGTATTTTCTACCTCTGGAAGGTGAAGGTCAGAATACACAGAACTCAATTTAATGCACCTTTTAAGAAAAAAAAAATTTTTTTTTCCAGATTTGGACTGGTTCATCTGATAGGTTTCAGAGAGTTTATGTCTAAGGCTAGAGAAGGGCCTTGTGCCTCTATATTTTCCTGACAGCAGCATTTTCAGCAGCAGATTATCAGTAGCTGGAAGCCGAAGAACCGGGTCCCTGCACTCCTTCCCCCAACTTACTGATTGACTCTGGAGGCCTCAGGGCCCAAGGCCAGGCCTAGATCTCCAGAGGAAGCATAAGTGATTGAGATGCCGATAAATCAGGCCTGTTGGCCAGGCCAGGAGGGGGAGAGGAGAATAAAGAGACAAAGAGACAAAGGGGGGTGGGGGGATAAACTGGAGGAGTGGGCGATCAACTCCTTTACATCGGCAGCCCGGCTTCTCCTTAACGGATAAACACCTTTCTCTGCCCTAATCATTCCAGACAACCTGCATCTTGGGTGTGCCTGAGCCATCTGGGAATGCTCAGGGATTAAGACTCTATTTTGGCAGCTATGATCTGTAGGGGAAATAATGTTCTCCTCTTGGTGAACCTCAGTTTTATGAGAAAGTTGAAAATAAGTATAAAGACTTAAAATCATTTAAATTGTATGAGAAAAGCAAGCTGTTTAGAAATACTTTATGGAGCTGTGGCTGAGAGCAGGGGCTCTGGGGACAGATCCTTTACCTCTGGACCATCCCAGACAAGTTACTGTGTGTGGAATGTGTTTTCAGGTTTACCCATCTGTAAAATGGAGCCCACAGCGCCCACCTTTATCAGGTTCTTATGGGGATTAAATGTGTCAATGGGTAAGAGTAAATATTCACTTCTGATAGCTTTTTTCTTTTTTTTTTTGAGACAGAGTCTCACTTTGTCACCCTTGGTAGAGTGCTGTGGCGTCACAGTGCGCAGCAACCTCCAACTCTTGGGCCTAAGAGATTCTCTTCCCTCAGCCCCACAAATAGCTGGGACTACAGGTGCCCACCAAAACGCATGGCTATTTTTTGTTGCAGTTGTCATTGTTGTTTAGCTGGCCTGGGCCAGGCTCGAACCTGCCAGCCTTGAAGTATGTGGACAGCTCCCTATCCATCGAGGTATGGGCACTGCCTTTTTTTTTTTTTTTGGAGACAAAATCTCACTATGTCACCCTCAGTAGAGTGCTGTGGTGTCACAGCTCACAGCAACCTCAAACTCTTGGGCTTAAGCGAGTCTCTTACCTCAGCCTCCCAAGTAGCTGGGACTATAGGCGCCTGCTGCAACACCTGGCTTTTTTTTGTTGTTGTAGTTGTCATTGCTGTTTAACAGGCCCAGGCCAGGTTCGAACCCGCCAGCCCCCATGTATGTGGCCAGCGCCCTAGCGGGGCTGAGCTACAGGCGCTGAGCCAGTCTCTATAAATTCACTTGCCACACTTACAAATACGATGAGAAGATGCTCTTTGTAAAGGCTAGTCTCCCTTTAGGAATTATCATTCGTGTAAATCCCAGGACAAGTTGGCTTCAGCGGGGACCAGAAGGAAAGCCCCAGGCTACATACACAGTCATCAAGAAGCCCAGGAGGCTCTCAGAAGTAATGCAGTTTCCCTTTCCTTCAAGTGAGTTACTTCTACATGCCTCTGGACCACAGGCGTAAGC
Organism: Perodicticus potto; assembly: GCA_963574655.1. Taxonomy (NCBI): domain Eukaryota; kingdom Metazoa; phylum Chordata; class Mammalia; order Primates; family Lorisidae; genus Perodicticus; species Perodicticus potto. Next base: position 58,426 of record CAUYRH010048895.1, on the reverse strand, counting down.
AACTCTGAAAGCTTGTAGGACCCCCAGTGAACAACACCCCCCACCCACCAAAAGAAATAAAATCCTGGAAACACCCATTCTAAGGTCCTGCCCGGCCTAGCCCACCTGTTTTTCTGCAGCTCTCATCTTATTTGGGAGGATAAAACTCTGGCCTTGACCAGGGTATCCCTGTTTGAGCCACTCTGGCTTCCTTAAGGATATGCAGGGAGCCAGGGCATCCAAGGCTCTGGGTACTGTGGTCACACTCAGCTTCCTTTGGCACCTGAGAAGGAAGGTCGTGATGAAACGGAGTGGGGCGGGCCACTTTTGCCCAGAAACATACTGTTCCCCCAGGAGGTCAATTTCCATCTTACCATCTTCCCTGTTACCACCTGGCTTCCTGCAATAGCCTTGCTGATCTTGCCACTCCCAGCTCTGTGCTCCATTCCCAACAGAACGAAGATTTGTTTGTTTGTTTGTTTGTTTTTTGCAGTTTTTGGTCAGGGCTGGGTTTGAACCCGCCACCTCCAGCATATGGGGCCAGTGCCCTACTCCTTTGAGCCACAGGCGCTGCCCACAACAAAGATTCTTAAGACCTGTTACAACAGTGTTTCTCAACCTTCCTAATGCAGCGGCCCTTTAATACAGTTCCTGTGGGTTGAGACCCACAGGTTGAAAGCCGCTGTGTTACAACGAAGAAGCCAAATCTGAACACGCCAGCCTTCTACTCACAGTCTTCCCGTGCTGCCCGCTCTGGCCCACGCCACAGTCTCAGTAAGTCTCTAGACTTCAACACCCTGTATCATTCCCTGTACCCAGCCTCTCAACGCCACGACACTGGCCACTTTTCTGCTATTCTCTAACACACTAGCTATGCTGCAGTCACAGAGCCTTTGAACTATTCCTTTCCCTAAAGAGCTCCTTCCCCCAGGCACCTGCATGGCCAGCTCCCTCACCTCCTTCAGGCTTTTCCCCAAATGCCACTTTTTCAGTGAGGTCTATATCTAATTCCCTGACCTGTGTCCAGCTCTGCCCAGCCACATTCCCTGCATTCATTTCTCCATAACACTAACCACCAACAAATCTACTGTGCATTCTACTCATACTAATCCAGGACCTGCCACGTGCCATGTATGTAATGCACATGATCCTGTGAAGTTTTGCAACAGACTCCACTTTATAAATGATGAAACCAAGGCATGGAAGCGAAGAAATTGGCCTGAGCAGATTGTAGCCTGAGCTGTTGTGAAGTCCTGCCGTCTCCCAGGACTATTCTCTCCTCCTTGTTCGGTCCCATTACTCATCACATTCCCTTTGTAATCTCTGGTGTCTGTTTTCCCTGCTGGGCCGGCACTATGTCTAATACCCAGGAGGTGCCCAATACGTATCTACAAAATGAAAACACCGGGGTGACAGTTAAGGTGGCTCCACGTGAGGTGTTTGCCATTCTGTCCCTTCCCCAGCACCAGGGCTGGCGTGCCCACCTGCTGAGCTTGTAAAATGCGGTACCCCGAGGCTGAGCCAAGCAAGACTTCGCTGTTATGTTTCTGCCTTTTTTTCTATCCCCACCCTGGGCTTTCTGCCAGCAGGAGAAACTACCCAAACAGACTGTAAAACAGGCCTTTCTCTGTAACTCTGACGTGTCCACAGTGCAAGGTTAAGTCCTTTGACAAGTGTCTGTGGAAGCACAGCCTGTAGGACTAACTGCAGCCAGTTCCCTGCCCCACCCCAACCTTGACAAGGCTCCACCTCAGACCCACTATCTGCCAAAGGGCAGGAAGGTACTCTGGTACAAATGGACTGCTTTCCCAGAAAAGCAAGGTTTCTATCTCCACTGAGGCATTTCCCCCCACTAAATATTGTATAAAGACCATAAGGCCAGGGACGGAATTAGCACTTAATAGTCAGGTGGAGTTTCTTATTTCACTTCCACAATCAATTTCCTCACCACAAAAGATAGTTAATGGACACAGAAGATTTGACAATTCATATGAAAATCATCATAACCGCAACTTCTACTCATTACAGCCTGTTTTCTTGCTGGCCTTCTGAGAACCATTGAGAAGGAAAAGGTCGTGTGTGTATACCCACCCACCCTGTGAAGCTCACCGCCAAGAGAGCTCACAAAGGACACTCTCCTTCCTGCAGTTCCTGAAACTTTTCCATTTGACAAACAGACTCTATCAGCCAGTGGTGAGGCCCAGCTGCCAACAGCAGAGGCTCAAAAGCTCCAGCAGCCGCAATTCCGGGGAGTCTGTGCCGACCCGCCCGGCCACAGCACATGGTGTGACCTTGCCCATTGAGAAGGCTCCTAAGAACAGGCTTTGCTTCCTCCAGTGTCAACCAGCTGCCCCAAGGGGACCTGCCTGTCAGCACTGGGTAACGACAGTGAAGATTTCCTACTGGTGAACTACTAATGCACTGATGGATGTTTGGGTCATTCATCTCCTGCGCCCAGTTCCATCAGAGGTCTCTGCTCTTGAATCCTTGGGCTGAAATCTTCAGAGATGCCAAGTTCATAGGGTTTTTAGGGCAAGAGAGAGAAGGAACGATAGACCTTATAGTCAAGCTGTCCTTTTTCTGCAAGAATTGCATTCTGGTGTGGTGGTTAAAAGGAGAGCCATGTGATTTGAGTTCTAGTTCCCCTCTACCAGTTACTGTGTGACTTTGGGCAAATTACTTAACTTCTCGTAGCCTTCATTTCCTAATCTGTACAGTGGACATAACAGTAGTAACCTCTTTCATGGAGGTTTGGGAGAATTAAGTGAGTTAATCTCTCTGCTTCCAAGGCCTACAAGAGGGGAAAAGCCTTCCTGTACATCTGTAGGGGTGGGGCAAGGAGGTGGCATTCAATCAGGGACAGTACAAGGGTGCCTACCTCAATCTCCTCTGGATTTCTAGCTAGATGACATCCCTGCTGCCCAGGTACCAAGGAAGGGGTGGGGACCCTGAGGGGAGGGAGGTATAGAAGGGCACAATGACCCATAGAATCTCCTCTGAGAATCCAGCTTGGATAAGGAAAGATAACCCAGCTGTTTGGGTTTCCATCTGCATCCAGAGCTCCAAATGTTGATAATTTACTATTATTTTTAAGAGATAGTGTTGAGCTTGTATTCATTTTTAGATAGAACATAAAATTGGTTATCTTTTACTCTAACATGTAAACATTTTTCCCTTCACCGTCATGGACCCATGGCAAGTTTTTAGGATCTAAGACTGAGTTTATGTCAGAAATAGGCCATATTTCCCCTTCCCCAAAGGCTGCTGTGAAACTCTTCCGGGGTGTCTTGTGAAGGTTCCACAGGCTGACCTTGCCTTCCAGCCCCTTGTCTGCCTCAAAAGATGAGAGAAGCAAAAAGCAAAAGCTGTCACGAGACTGCCTGGCCCTGCATCTGAATTCTTTCTGCACGGCCAGTTTACCTTAACTCTTGGAATCCCCCTCATTTTTGAGGTCACTCTGCACATGACAATTCTGCATGGAAAGTGTGGGCTTTTTGCTTTTTATTAAACAAAATCTGGATTCACCCATGTGTGTAATGGAGCTTTTGGCCTTTCTTGTTAGGGCTGCAGATCTGTCAAGCGCCTCTGTGTCACCCATGAGTCAGACCTGGCCACACCCACTAGATACAAGGCCTTTTGACTGAACCAAGGAGGCAGGTGGATGGGAGTGGGAGCAAAGGGGCAGGCAGACCGCCCTTTCCCACCACTAGGACACCCAGATGCCCTGACTCTTGGAACTGTGGGGCCTGATCTTTAAATGACTGTCAGGTGTTCAGTACATAGTATGAGGATTATGACGCCAACGCTGAAGTCATGCTTGTCATGTGCCATGCCACAGGTGCCACACTCACAGCAGTCAGTCAGTGGTTGCTGGACTGTGACATTTTATGGGGGGGCAAAAGGCAGCAGGAGGGATAGGAATACGTGAGAGAGTTCTGTAAGTTTTAACTGCATTAACTCTGACGGGAGGAGAGGTTTTGGTGCCCTAAGGGAGTAATGGGGGGGGGTTTGGCGTCCAGCTGGGGTCTTCTGCACCTGAGTGGCAGAGCTAGCTAATCACCACGGGACGATGTCTCCCGCCCGCTTACTAGGCACTGAGCTTACTGGTTCATGTGGGCATTGCTTCAGTTAATCCCTAAAGTCCCTTATAGGACAGGCACAATCCTTGTCTTCATCTGACAGATGAGGGAACTGAAGTTTTGAGAGGTCAAAGGACTCTCCCAGTCACAGCCAAGAGGAGATAATTTAATGAGGACTTAACCTCAGGCCTGGCCCCATGAACCAAGTCTGGGAGGAGGCTGGGCTCTCTTCAGAAGAGGATCTGTCCCCCTCCACAGCCCTGTCCCTGCCCCACCCAGCTCATAGGCAGTCTGCAGCTGGGAACCTGATAAGGAAGCAGAGGATTCAAGGAGAGGAAATACCTGCTGGTTGAAACTTTCTACCTTTTCAAAAAGCTATCACACCTAAGATAACCTTGGCTCCCTAAGAGTAGCCCTGGAATTGTAGGTGGTGGAGGCTGTGTATCTCACACTGACCAGGGAAGACGGAGGAGAAGAAGCACACCCATTTCAGATCCTATTAAGACAAAGACTAAAGACTAGATTCTTGACCTGGGCAAATCACTTGACCCTCCTAAACATCGCACTCCTGGGAGAACAGAAATCCCTAATACCTCTAGATTGCGTTCTAGCACCCTTGCCGCGTACTTCCCGTTCAATAGCTCCTTTAATCAGCAAAAAAAAAAAAAAAAAAAAAAAAAAAAATCCTGGTGGGGAGGGCCTAGTTGTATCCCTGTCTTACAGATTTATTATCTGTGAAAATGGAAGCCACAATATTGATTTCATGGACTGTGCTTGGCGAACACTCTTGTGTTTGAAAGCTAAAGCTTGAAACCTAAGGGCAGACCTAAGGTCAAGCACCTCTCCAGACCAGAACCAGCCCTGGGCGTTCAGAGCAGGGTTCTTTCTTCAAGGACACACCCCAACCCAGGATATCAGAACAGTGACTCAGCAGAGGGCATTTCACAGGCTTATAAAAAGTTGTCTGGGAAAACCCCATCTGGCTGTGACCAGGATCCTTCTCTACCCTAGAAGAGGGGACATATCTGGAGAATATTGAATCTTTGGCTCAAGTCCAGCCATGCAAAACGGCCACCCTTCCAAAATTCACAAAACACCACTTTTTTTTTAGCTCTTACCCTGACCGCCCACAAAGGGATGCTGACCTCTAGAGAGCTCACTGATGACCAAGGAAGGTGTTTGTTTCTTTTTTATAAATCGCTTCCATTTGTTAAACGTATAAACAGCTCTAAAATACTTAGGTGCTAAGAGGGCAATCTATCAGGCTCTCCTGACCTTTGAAAACTCAAAATGAAAATGGAACCAGGCCCGGGCTGACTTGCAGTGAGAAAAGCAGATAAACAGCAGTTTCAGCGGCAGCACAAAGAGACTGAAAACCCTGCACATTTTTAGCATGTGACTGGAATAATCCACAGCTGGGCCCCTCGCACAAAAATGCAGAATAATAAAATATGCAGGAAACAGGGATAGCTCATTATACCTGAATGGGCACCTATGTGGTGCCTGTATTAAGCCTTCTGTGTAGATCATTTAATTTCATTGGCTCTTCCTAGTGGACAAGAGGTCAGCGGTCTGGGTTATTCTAAATATTCACCCCCACTCACTCTCCCTACCCCACTCTACTCACTGTTGTGACCTTGAGCACGTTGCTTACCTTCCTCACATGGAGGAACGGGACACCAGGCTCTATTTAACAAGACTGCTGTAAAAATTAAGGGACACATCCACACAATGTGCTGGCCTTAGGATCTGGACACTGTCTTCCACAAATACAGCGACCGCCATGACAACGACGACCGATACCAGCCCCCGGGCTGACACACGTTGTCTCTATCTCACCTGCAATAAAACCCGAAACTCCCTGGCTCAGACTTCTCTCCCCTCCCACAACCCTCCTGGTGACCTGGGTGGGTGGCCATCCCCTCCCAAACTTCCCTAAAGGCAGAGGGCTGCAAAGTCCTCATTTTTTCTCATCAGGAAATCACCCCCTGCAGCAAACCACCCAGGACCGGGCATCCAATTCTGGATCTTTCCGTGGAAGTCGAGTGCAAACCACCCATAGGAAATGCTTGGCAGGGCAGACCTGGGCCTAATTCTCAATCAGCTGAGGTGTGGTGACACCTGAGGCACTCCTGGGGCCTGACTGTGTCTGGGACAGCAACTAGTCTCTAGCTGTGCTGGGGTTTGCTGACTGCTTTTCTTCTCTGATCCAAAGGAGGCTGGGGAAGGGGTGGATGAGTGGGAGCTAATGTCCATTGACTCACAGGAAAGTCATCTTCCAAATGACAGTATATATATATATATATTATTTTTTTTGTTTAGCAGGTCTGGGCCAGGTTTGAACCCACCAGCCCCAGAGCATGTGGCCAGCACTCTAACCACTGAGCTATGGGTCCCCAGGCGGGATGGGAGGAAGGAAGGAAGGAAGGAAGGAATCCCAGCATCCCATCCACAGCTGGAGAGAGGATGGGGGCTTTCTGGAGGGCTGCTCCCTTGCACTGAGCACTGGAAAGGCTGAAGACCTCAGGTCCCACCAGCTCCCCTCCCCCAAGATGTCCCCAGGTACCTGCTGCCACTGTGCTGCGCTAGTGGTATCGGAACATGCAGACCTGGGTAGAGGAGAGAGGCCTTCCTCATTCTGAGGCCACTAACATCTCCCACTCTGAGATGGCTTTGCTGCCAGCTCCTGGCAGCGTGCAGGCTCCATGCCTGGCACAAGCTCTTCTCAGGATTTCAGGGGTGTTCATGTGGCGTGCGCTGGATCAGTCAGAAGCTTGAGGGCCTCAGCAGCAGACCTTACTGAGAGGAGACAGGAGAGACCACCTCTCTCTCTCTTTTTTTTTTTTTTAGAGACAGAGTCTCACTTTATCGCCCTTCGTAGAGTGCTGTGGCATCACAACTCACAGCAACCTCCATCTCCTGGGCTTAGGCGATCCTCTTGCCTCAGCCTCTCAAGTAGCTGGGACTACAGGCACCTGCCACAACACCCGGCTATTTTATGTTGCAGTTTGGTCAGGGCTGGGTTTGAACTTGCCACCCTCGGTATGTGGGGCTGGTGCCCTACCCGCTGAGCCACAGGTGCCGCCCTAGACCACCTCACTCTCAAACCTTCTCTTTCTCTTCCTACCAGATGGGAATTCTAGCCAAATGGAGACTTTTTTTTGGAGACTGAGTCTCACTTTGTCGCTCTTGGTAGAGTGCTGTGGGGTTACAGCTCACAGCAACTTCCAACTCTTGGGCTTAAGCAATTCTCTTGCCTCAGCCTCCCAAGCAGCTGGGACTACAGGCATCTGCCACAACACCCAGCTATTTTTTTTCTTTTTTTTTGTTACAGTTATCATTGTTGTTTAGCAGGCCTGGGCCGGGTTCGAACCTGCCAGCCCTGGTGTATGTGGCACTGAGCTATGGGCACCAAGCCAAAATGGAGACTCTTCATCCGAAAAAAGCTAACAAAAACCAGCAGGCAATTATGTGCGTTTCTTAAGCAAGTTCAATAAGAGTGGCCAAGGTGGGTAGCTTCTTATCTAAACTTCAGCTCTTCAAAAGGGCTTTTTGTTTGAATTTTGTCTCCCTGAGCCTTCTTCTCAGTATTTATATACCTAGCCATTTCAACTTGCTTTGAACTCTGTTAAGACATCCTCATTTCTTTAGGTTTTTGTTTTTTTAAAACTTTATATTTATATTGAACAAATGAGTTTCTTGGTATTGAGCCTCAACAAATCACATTTTACCAGGAGTTCAATTTCTTGTTTATTTTTTGTTGTTGTTTTTTGGAGATAAGAGCTTCACTCTGTTTCCTTGGGTAGAATGCAGTGGCATCATCACAGCTCACAGCAATCTCAAACTCCTGGGCTTAAGCTATCCTGCTGCCTCAGCCTTCTGGGTAGCTGAGACTATAGGTACCCACCACCAAACCTGGCAATTTTTGATAGAGATGGGGGTCTCACATTTGCTCAGGTTGGGCTTGAGTGCCTGACCTCAAGTGATCCTCCTGCCTCAGCTTCCCAGAGTGCTAGGATTACAGGGGTGGGCCACCAAGCCTGGAGAAAAGTTCAATTTCTATAAAAGTTAGTTGGTCCAAGGCCTCCTGTGTGAGTCAGTCTTGCCCTGTGGGCTGGTCAAGCTGTGGGCACCACTGTCCCAGGCTGCCAGTGTGCCGCTCACACCAGCACCATCCTCTACTCTCAACAGCACAGAAGAGATACAAATGTTCCCGACTTAACGATGTTTGACTTAAGAGTTTCCAACTCTGCGATGACGGGGCAGTATTACATGTTCAGTAGAAACCATATTGCAAGTACCCACACAACCACTCTGTTTTTCGCTTTGAATATAGTACATTCAATAATTTACATGAGATAGTCAATATTTCATTATAAAATGGGCTTCGTGTTAGATGACCTTGCCCCACTGTAGGCTAATGTAAATGTTCTGGGCACATTTAAGGCAGGCCAGGCTCAGCTACGATGTTCAGCACGTTAGGTGCATTACATTATTTGACTTAAGATACGAGGTCTTGCGATTAAGTTCGTGAACTCATCCCAGACAAAGTGCTACCTACCTCGTTGTTGAACATCACTATGGTCACCTGTGACATACTCCCCTGGGGAAGCGAGGCACTGATGCCATGCCCAGTCCACTCTTCAAAACAATTCTGGAATGGCCATCACAGCTGTCATCATTTGAAGGCTCGACAATTAAGTTTGTGAACTCAGCCTAGAAAAAGTGCTTTGAAGGGTGGACTAGGTCAGACAATTAGTTTGCGAACTCATCTTGGAAAATGTGCCGCATACCTCATTCCTGAATATCACTACGGTCTCCTGAGAAGCTTCTCAGAGAGGAGAAAGCACTTTGGGCATATCCTCTAATGCCACAGGGCCCAGAATGTTCACAAGAGGGCCAACCGTCTGGGGAGGCCAGTCCATGACCTTCTGAAAAAGGGAAGGCCATCTGAGCTTGACCCCACTTGGACATCTCACTCGGCTCTTTGTCCCAGACGAGTAAATATCTCAAGAGCCCATTGCTGCACAACATCAGGAGGGCTGAAGAAAGCCCTCACAAAACTTGCAGTATGGCTGGAAAACATGACCTTGCTGGTGTCAAGGAGTCTATGTGGCTTTGGCAGAATAACTGGTGCTCATTGACCATGAAAGCTTCACTGGGGACTTAGTGATACCTGGAAGGGGTCCTGGAAGAGGAGCTGGGAAGTTCAGGCAAAGAGAGATGGGAGTAGGCATTCTAGTGAGGAGCAGAGGCAGAAAAGCACAATGGAAAGAAGACAAGTTGTGAGGCACTGGGCGTTCCTAAGAGAGTAGAGGAGAGCAGGCTGGCAAAGGGGGGAGGCTGAGGGTATCACGGTGGCAGGAACCCCTATATCCTGGGAATAAGGAGACCCTGAAGGTTCCAGTGCAAGAGCAGGCTCCCCAGGTGTCCTAAAGGGCCTTCCGAGTCCTCCAGTGCTACCAGATGGTAATTCCCAGGGGCAGGGAGTCACTGCACCCAGGAACACCTGGCACTTAGCACACACATATTGAGCACCTGCTGAATGAAGTAACGACAAACGTGAGTCTGGAATCTCTTCCCTTCTTGCCCAAATAGCTTTTTTTCCTGTGGGGAAAACAGTAGAATTTATTGACATCAAATGACAGGGTTTTGGCCAACTGAAACAATTTCTCAAGGGACCCTGAGGATCAGCTTTCTGCAGAACCAGAAATGAAACTTTGCTCTGAAAGAGGAGGGATGAGAAAACTAAACAGCCAGAAAGACACTTCATCATTCCAGTCTCCAGACCAATTCCCCCAAGCCCCAGGAGCCTGGTCTAGGTTGTTCTCTAAGAGGGAGGGTACTAACTGCAAGCTTCTTTCTGCAGCATACAAATCATCGGCCTCCATTAACCATGTTACAGCTGCCATTACTGAGATCTTACCCTGTGTAAAGGCTCTTTGTAAACTGTCTTCTGCTCATTTAATCCTTAGGATAACATGGGCAGGGAGATACCATCATTACCATTATTTGATAAGATGATGAAATGATGAGATACCATCATTTCATTTTGCTTTTAACCTCTTTTTTTTTTTGAGACAGAGCCTCAAGCTGTCACCCTGGATAGAGTGCTGTGGTGTCACAGCTCACAGCAACCTCCAATTCCTGGGCCCAAGCGAGTCTCTTGCCTCTGCCTCTCAAGTAGCTGGGACTACAGGCACCCGCCACAACACCCAGCCATTTTTTGGTTGCAGCCGTCACTGTTGTTTGGCGGGTCTGGGCTGGATTCGAACCCACCAGCTCAGGTGTACGTGGTTGGCACCTGAGCCTGTTGAGCCACAGGCGCTGAGCCCATCATTTCATTTTGCAATGAAAGAAGATCACATAGCTAGTTAAGGGCAGAACAGGACTCACACCAATGTGTTTTACTCTCTACACTTACCCCTCCTCCTGATCTGAGGCTCTACCCACAGAGCTGGCAGGGAGAAGCTCCTGGGCTGAGAGAGGAACATTCTGGGCTGGGCTGGGCTGCTGTTGGGAGAGGGTTGGAGGAGCCTTTCAGAGGAGAGGAGAATGGCTCCTCCCTTCTTCTCTGACAACCAACACCAAAATAGAGCAGGTGAGGCTGCCTGTGGGCGAGGGTTAGGGCTCTGTGCCCTGACTTCAATGGGCATCACTTGCTGTGACTCATGCCTTGGTGACAGGTGAAGGGCCTGCTCAGACAGTTCTGACACTGCCTCTGCTCTGGCTATGAGAGCTGCCATGGAAGAGGCAGGGCTGGTCTCAAAAGGGGGACAACACAGAGAAAGACAGCCAGAGACACACAGCCCCAACACACTCCTCCACACTCCCCCGAGCACCAAGGCAATGTTGGGGGCGGCCTGGCTTTGTTAAAGAGACCCTGTCCTTCTCCTTCACCTTGGTCACTGTTAACCAGGTGTCCACTCTCATGCCCAGCAGGGTTCAGGTCTCCTGGGTGAAGCCACACACCCTCCCTGAGCTATAAGAGAGAACACAAAGAATTCTTACGTTATCCCTTCCTCCTTTGAGACAGGGTCTGTCTTTGTCACCCTCAGTAGAGTGCTGTAGTGTCATAGCTCACAACAATCTCAAACTCGGGGGCTCAAATGATCCTCTTGCCTCAGCCTCCCAAACAACTGGGACTACAGGTGCCTACTATTTTTAGAGATGGGGGTCTTGCTGCTCTTGCTCAGGCTGGTCTGAAACTCTTGAAGCTCAGGCAATCCTCCCAGAATGCTAGGATTACAGGCATGCGCCATCACGCCCAGCATATCTCATTGCATTATATGTATTTGCATAAGACTCCTGGGACTATTTTTCAGGTGCAGGTAAAACATGTGAGTGTGTTCATGTTGGAGCACTACACAGATAATGACGATTCACTGACACCAAAGAAATGTAAAGTGGAGATACGGACACAATTGTTCCTCAAGAGACAACTAAAGCACAGCGCAAGGATATCCAGAAGTGAGAAGAGAAGCGATTCGTTGTAGACTAAAAACCAATGGGACTTAGGAAGACAGAGAGAGGTCAAAATAGATCCTAGTTATCGGGGTTCTGCTTGTGCTCACAGAAACCCTGGAGACTTTCCTCACTCTTTTCTATCCTGTGTGGGGCACCCAGGGATCTAAGAGGCCACAGCCATGCCCCCAACCCCGCCTGGGAAGAGATTTTTATGAACGATCCAACACTGATAGTCCCAGATGGCAGTTCTGAGTTCAGGCTCTAGGGGTTCATGTAGGTGAGTGGAAAAGAAGGTCCTCTGACACGGATGGTCACTGCACCGCAGCTGGCCAGAGCCCCAGGACTCCACACCAAGGAAGAGTGGGCCAGAGGCACAGGCCCCTTTCTGAATCCCCACATTTCCCCACTTCCTTTCAGTCTGCTCCTGAAGTGGCTACACCTCTACCCTTGCCGGGGGCTGACTTCCCTCTTGGAGCAGGCGTCCTGCAGTGTCTGGGCAGCTGGCAGCCACCACTGCTTCGCCAGCTCCCCATGGTCACCGGGGAGCAGTACCAACTGGGCAGCACTGACCCCTAAGGCAGGGACCAGATTCCTAACCTGTGTGTTGTGGGCCACTAAGCCACACCCTACCCTATTTACAAAGAAACTTCCAGAAGAGAAGAGAGCTGGGAGAAGAGGCAGGGGAGAGGTGGGAGGGGAGGAAGGTGGGTAAGAAGGGTGAGGCGGTGGAGGTCCTCCCAGTCTTCACCCCAGCACCTCCCTGAGCTTTAGGCGCTCGCCTGCCCCAGGGCTCCATGTGCTTCTAACAATCCTTTATTATTTCCAAGGTGTACTCAGAAATCTTCGCCTAACCTGCAACCACTGGAGTCCTCCCTTACTTACACAGAACCAGAGCCAGTGAGACTGGCAGGTGGGCCAGAAGAGGCTGGGAGGATCTCCAGGGAGCCTGGACACCTGGTCCTCTCCTGACTCAACCCAGGTGGCTGTCACCTGGCCTACGCGTGGCTCAGGTCCTGGATCCGTCCCTGTATCACAGCTGCCAGCTGTGGGAAGCCTCCTGCTCCTGCTGGCCCCAACCTCCCTCCTCGCTCCCCCCTCCACTCTCTAGCGGATTCCTATCTCCACCGAAAGGGAGGCACAATCCACTTATCTCCTCAGCGTTCTTCCCAGATGACAGCACAGCTGTGGCCTGTTGCTAAATCAAAAACCCCAGCCTGGGCTGAAAGCACAGTGAGTTTGGGAGAATCTCTGCCACTTTCTGCATCACCTGTACCTGGGTCCCTTGCCCAGAGGCCTCACCTCTGCCAGTTGACACCAGAGGACTGGGACTCCTTTCTTCCTTCAGAGTGACAACTAGCAGTGCTAATGAGCTGGGAACCACCCTGGCCCCTTCCTTGCTGCAGACAGACCTGGCCCCACTTGGAGAAGATGCCCCTTGCTGTGTTCCTGTGTTGAGCACAGGGCCAAGGAGGAAGCCAAATGCCTGTGGTTATCATTGTATCTTCCTACCTAGAACAAGTGTCTCTTCCTCCTTGCACCACCCACCAGAAGGGAGTAAAACTCCTCACTCCCTCAAACCACCTTTCTTTGCCTTGTCTGGCCATCGCGCCCCTGGACTTAAAACTACCATGTGCCCCCTACTTCAACTCTCCCTCCATGAAGTTCACTGGTCCTTCCTCGGGGGGACCACAAGGGCCCTGGCTACACAGATTTGTGATTTTCTACGTGGTGCAGCCAATGAGTCTGAATGACTCTGATGCTCACGCTGTAGTTGGTTTAGGATCCACGGGGGGTGGGAGGCAGAAATAAATCACATTGGTAACAGTCAAATAGAACACATGAACTTAATAAAACACAGACAGAAAATAAACCACTGGCCCAGCCACTAGTGACCAGTGCAATGTTGATTTTTTATTTTTTCCCCATTCTGGTCCCTGGTGAATGCCCCTTAATTCTGGGAAAGGCTCCCTTTCGCCTTCTGAGTTGGGCTTGAAGGAATACTGCAGTATTTCAGCCTTCAGTTTCCAGCAGAGAAACAAACCCGGTTTTGTCATATAATTTTCTGCACCTCCACTGTAATAACACATCATTTGTGGATCTGTGCTAAAGCAAACACCATATGGTGGCTGTGTAAAAAGCTGTCCGGGGTTCTGACCTTCCAGTTGTAGGGGGTTTGTTTAGGGAAAAGGAGGTGGAGTGGGAGGGGGGAAAATGAAATCGGTAATGAGACACGGTGTCGGCAACCTGTACAGTGTGACACTCGGGGGCTCAGCGGCAGTAAACCGAGGCTGATGTCAGGTTCCAAACATGCAAGGCAAAAGCACCAGTGATTACTTTTTTTCTTTCTTTCCCAAGAGCAAAATGGTTCATGAAGTCTCTCTTCCCAGTCTTTTATCTCAACACACACATTCTCTCTCTCTCTCTCTCTTTCTGCCCCCCAGAAGGGGTAGACAGGGAGCCACAGGCTCTCCAAAGGAAAATTATATCCTCCAAAATCCTGCTGGCGAGTCCTCGGTTTTGTGGACTGTCACAGCCATGCAGCTGCAAGAAGGAGACAAGAGTCTGCCCTGTCTCCAGCCCAAGATTTCTTGGGTCGCTCTGAATTGCTGCCACTCTGGGCCTCACCCCAACACAGAGCCACTCACAGCAGTCAAATGCCCTCTGAGCAGCTTTGCTACCAAAACACAAACCTATTTAAGACATTTAAAACTTCTAAATATACAATGCAACTTCATTGTTCCTTATACATGAAATGACGCCCACTATTACAGGAGCAGTGGTCATGGTCCTGGCAGGCTGGTTTGTTATGAACACAGGTCTAAGACAGATCTCTGAATTCCGACTTGTCCATTCTGAACACACATCGAGGAAAACAGCTCTACAATGATCTAATACCTGGGCCCTCACACGAGAGGGAAAAATTCAAAGAAAATGAACCTAAGAACCACGTATGTCTCAGGAAGTCCGGGCTCAATGGCATCACAGAAGAAAAACATGTGACTGAAGCATTTAAAATTGGTATTTGTCAAAAACAACTCAGAGAATTGATGTCTCCAGGAGGCCTCTGAGACTCTGAAGGTGAAGGAGTGTTTCAGACTAGAAGGGGCTGCAGAACCCAGCCATGGTAAGAGCAGGCTTGCCGTTAATGCCCAGAAGAATTGGGCAGCCTCCAGAACTGATGAAAATGTTCTGTACCTGTGCTATCTAACACAGCAGTCACTAGCCCATGTGGTTACTGAGCACTTGAAATGTGGCTAATATGTTGAGGAACTGAAATTTACAATTTCATATTAATTAAAGTGTAAAATAGTCATGTGAGGCTAGTGGCTCCCATACTGGACAGGGCAACAAGATCAAAACTCAGATCTGTTTATTAAAAACTTAAGAACCGTACCCAACCAAGCTACGTGACAGCTGATCTTGTTCGTTGTTCTCAAAGCCACTGGGCCCTGGGCCTTCAGGCTCACTTAGTCAAGTTCATGTGTTCTAAAACCAGGATACATGGCCATAAAACCTAGGAGGCCGACAGGAGGATACCTGTCTTCCAGCCAAGACTGACTTGCGGTACACTGAGAGCAGACATTCTCTCCTAAGAGTTGTTAACAATCACACAGAACCACCCAAACCCTCCAAAGTATAGCCCATGGACCATGGACCATGTTGCCTCAGTCTCCCCAGTCAGCGCGAATCCCTTGGGGAGGTAAGGCCTAGGATGGGCAGCCCTTGGCTGCCTTTGGGACCTTCAGAACTCCACTGTCAAGACCCTTTGGGAAAAAACCCAATCTGGCCAAGTGCAGTGGCTCACGCCTATAATCCTAGCACTCTGGGGGGCCAAGATATGTAGGTGTGCTGGAGGCCAGGAGTTTAAGACAAGCCTGAGTAATATAGCGAGCCCACATCTCTAAAAAAAAAAAAAAAGAAAGAAAGAAAGAAAAAGAAAAACTTAGCTACAGTCACATCTATTCCACAGGCTCGGTCAGGAGGATCACTTGAGCCCAGGAGTTGGAGGCTATAGTGAGCTATGAAGACACTACTGCACTCCAGCCTGGACAACAGAGCTAGACCTTATCTCAAAAACAAACAGAGCAAAAACCCCAACAAAACCTCAATCTGCTTGGTCCCCATAAAAATCTCAAGATTAAGAGTCCCAGGCCTGTAAACTTTGTTTCACTCATTCCAACAGTTATTGACTATTACTGTGTATCTGTCACGTATCTTTCCCAAAGGTCATTGGAATATGGAATGACTATTTACAAATCTCTGTCTCACTTTTCTTTTTTTCATTTAATCCTCACAGTAAGAGAGAAGCAAAGGGAGGTACCATCAGATCTGTTTTACAGATGAGAAACACCTGTCTAGGATTTACAGCGATGAAATCAGGGACCCATAGAAGCCTGAAGATAATCCTGTGCTGCTTTGAGAAAGTTTCTTAACCTCCCGGGCCTTCTAACCTCTGACTTCTGCCATCTATAGAATGGAAACAGCAACAATACCTGCCTCTTAGGGTTTGTAAGTTTGCATAGTCCTTAGAACTGTGCCTAGCACCTAGGATGCTCTACCAAAGATGCTCTTGCTTTTTTTTTTTTTTTTGGCTGGGTCGGGTTTGAACCCACTATCTCCTCCGGCATATGGGGCCAGCGCCCTACTCACTGAGCCACAGGCGCCACCCAAGATGCTCCTGCTTTTACTGGGAGGGTGGTGATGGTGGTGGGGATGGGGCACAACGCTTTACATTTACACACCCAGTTGTTTTTTGCCCCCTGTTCTGTTCACATTATATGTGTGAAGAGTTGAGCTCATGCCTGGTGAAGTCCAAGGGCTCAATGTATGTTTGCTGCTATTGTCAATTATTGCTATGGTTACTGTTATTATTATAATTATTCTCGGGCTTGGGCTTGTTAGTATTTTGGTCTAACAACAGCGGGTTGGTCTCTCTACTCCAGCCTGACCTCTGCTCTCTGCCTGTCCTCCACAGGGAAGCTACTGAGCCTGGACAAGGATGGGCGGGTCAGATTTGACAAGTCTGGTTGGAACTAGGTGTGGTGATTTTCTGGCGGGAACAAGGCAGGGAAGATAAGGGAAGAAGTGCACCTAGCAACCCCAAGCTCCTAGAATAGTTTGGGGATAGGGAAGACCCACTGCAGAAATGGTTTTTTTCTGGGAGTTGGGGTGGGAGGAGGTGTGTGGAGAAAAGATGCACAGCTCTGTTGAGATCCTACCCTACCCAGCTCCCTTTCTTCCCAGAAACAGACTCCTTTCCTCTGGGTGATGCACAAATTCAGCCTTTTGTTGACGTTCAGGGATCTGTGGGGTGTCTCTGTCTGTCTCCTCTGTTCCTTTTAGCACCTGAAGCCTTACAGAAAGTTGACGGTGACACTCAAACGCAGAAGAATATAACCAATCAATGGCTTTTCAGGACTGGCTGGGCCACAGGGTCACATTTATAGCTGTCCTCAAAAGCTCAGCACTCCTAGGAAACTAGGACTAGTCAGTAAATCCTTAGCAACCTGAAAGAAAGAAAAGAAAGGAGAGAAAGAGAGAAGGAAGAAAGAAAGAAAGGAAAGAAAGAAAGGAACTAAGGAAGGAAGGAAGGAAGGAAGGAAGGGAAGGAAGAAAGAAAGAAGTCACAGTAAGGGTACGGTAAGGCTCTGGAACAGGTGCTTTCCTGAGAAGCCCCTGCCCAGGCACAGAGAAGACAGAATTACACCCACCATCCAGCACTTGGAAGCTTCCTGCCATAAAATCCCCAAAGACCCTGAGAGCCAATGAGGGACGTGGTCAGGTGGAACCGGGAGAAGCAAGTCGAATATAAAATGAAGGCTTTCTGAATGCAATAACCCATCTGATCCCAGCCGATAAAGTACCTGCACTCTGCAGGCAGATTGATGTACTGCCTCCTGAATAATAAATACACAAGGTCCCAACCGCTGATGACAGTGTAACTAGATGAGGGGTCTCTGAAGAGGGCATGTCAGCACCTGCTCAGTTCGGGGGCTCTGAGAAGAATCCCAGATAGAGTTACTCCCCAGGATGTGGTCCAGAAACACCTCCACATCCTTCAGTGGGTAAATCCATAGTTATAAGGGATTCACAGTTTTCCTAAAAGGGACATTTGGCTCAATATTGCCTCATTGGAAGAATTCTCCATGGGTTTCTTAAAGCTTTAAATGCTCCCTCAGTTTACTTATACAAAATCTGAAGCCCCAAGGAGACTGCGTGTCCCGTGCAGGGTCGTATAAAAGGTGAGGGCAGAGACTCTGGATTTGTACCCTACTTTGCAGGCATGTCCCCCTGTCTGCGGGGTTTAGAGAGTACCAACATCTAAATGACACTTCATGAGGCACTTTCGCATGTCTGTCTTGATCACCCTCAGCTGGGTTTAATAACCGGAAAGATTTTCTAGAGAAACGATGTAAGTTAATGTAAGAACAGAAATACTTTCGGTCAATATATCTGCTTGGGTGCACAGTATCTCAACTGTGATCAGGGGAGGCTCAGGTTTACCTAAGAGACAATTGTATGCATATGTCCTTGCTTGCTATATTTAGCATGGAGTCCAGTAAGCAGCCCGTTTTTCCTTCTACCTTTGAAAGAAAATTTAACTTACAAAAATCCTCCCCTCGGCTCGGCACCTGTGGCTCAAGCGGCTAAGGCACCAGCCACGTACACCTGAGCTGGTGGGTTTGAATCCAGCCTGGGCCCGCCAAACAACAATGACGGCTGCAACCAAAAAATGGCCGGGTGTTGTGGCGGGCGCCTGTAGTCCCAGCTACTTGGAAGGCAGAGGCAGGAGACTCGCTTGAGCCCAGGAGTTGGAGGTTGCTGTGAGCTGTGATGCCCACGGCACTCTATCCAGGGTGACAGCTTGAGGCTCTGTCTCAAAAAAAAAAAAATCCTCCCCTGCACCATTATTTTGAGTTTTTATCAACTGCCTTATGTGAAAAATGTACTTTGTTTTTCCTGCCTGATTTTATTTCTGAGGAGTCAAAGTGATGATAGCAAGGACGTGAAAGACAAACAAAGGTTGACTTCTCATCTTATAGACTAAGAGATGGGTCAGAACAGAATTATAAACCCAGGGAAGGGAAGAGACCTTAAGAAGACCCACTGCTTTTTAACTAGCTGTAATGAGTTAATCCACTTAGACCTCATGCCATAATGGGCATGATAATAAATTTATAATTATCAGCATTTTCACTCTTTTCAAATGCTATCACACACTCTCCTCGGGCTTCCCCCACCCCAAGCCATGGCCATTTTCACGGTTTGGTGAATGAGCTGTATTCTTCTGGCTTTTAACAAACACCACACAGTGCTGTCTGTACCACCCCCCAAATTAAGTCAGACTTGTTGCAACACAGCTGCAGCTCCTGGCTGCCAGCTCCCTGGAGGACAGCAGGGCTTCCGACTTGGCAGGATGGGCTGGTTTTTGCAGAGCCCTTCCAGCCCCCAAATGCCACCATACCTCTGGTACAGTGAGCCTGACACACAACAGAAAAACACTGCCTCACATCCTGATGTGAAAAAGGGGAAGCCAATCATTCTCAGGACTGTTCTTTACGGAGAAGTCGGCGATGCCCAGTGATGCAACAGGTTTGGTGCTTGGCACAGAGTGGACTGTCACAAATGGTGGCGTGAGTCAGGACCAAGCATGGCGTTTGGACCCTCTCTCCTAGGAATGCTAAGACTCTCCTAGCAAGTCCCCTTTCATCAATGCTCTCGTCACCTCCTTTTTGCAGCTATGGTTCCTCTAAGCCCCCAAAGGCTCGGACTCCCATGATCTCCAATACGGCTGCCTCCCCTGCAGAGGAGGAACTGGCCTGAAGTCAGACTGCAGTGTCCGTCTTAAGGTTTAAACTTCGGCCTGTCAGACTCATTCTCAGTGTCTTCAAGAGGTTGTGATGCAGGGGAACAGACAAGACAAAAGAGTGGGGGAAAGACAGCCCTCTAGCAAGGCAAGCTGGGATGCACACAGAGGCTATGGGTGCTGTCCAATTACACCTCCAGCCGCTATCAAATCTACCCCAGCCCACCCCCACAGCCTTCCTCTATTAGCCTTGATAAATTACAAGGCCCCACGGCAGGGACTGTTTCTTCCTCTTAGCTTTGTTTGAAGCATTGTCCTAGCAAAGCTCAAATAAAGGGCTATTATTAATGGTGACAATAATGCAATTCTGTTTTCTCAAGGGCCTTTATGAGAGCTTGCCAGATCAACGCCAGTACACTTCCTGCTGCCTCTTGCTGGAGGTTTTCACCTGCAAACCCTCATGTGCCCAAGGAGATATACACACACACGCACACATACATGTGTGTGCGCGCGCACGAGTTGGTACCTACACTGCCCTCCACATCTAGTTACCCAAACTCCATCTCATTGTGTTCTCAGGTCCCTGAAAATCGGACGGAGGAGAGGGACCCAACAGAGCACATCAGAACGCCAGGAGAGGACTAGCAAGGCAGCCACAGGGGACAAAACCAGGCCGAGGAGATAATGGGCCCCAGATTTGTTTTGAACTGAGCTCACTCCCAGCCCTGGGCCTTAGTGCTAAATGACTCCGGGGAGTGGTTTAGCATCAGGAATGCTTCGGTGGTAGCTCTGGTTTTCATTAAGCCCTTTGGGACTCAGATGCTGAACAGGTTAAGGGTTCATCTCTCGAGAAACACGCTTTCAGGGGCTGTGGGGAGGGCCACAGAGGGGAGACATTGCGTGTTCGGGCTTGGGCTTATACGTGAGTCCACGTGTGCCTAAGTGTTTGCATGAGGCCCATGCTCATCCTTCATATTCCCAAACTCTGGGTTCTGGTTAGCAATCCATTAACAGAGGCTCAGCGAGGGAAATAAAATTGGTTTTTATTGCAACAAAAGCAAGCCAGCAGGATGAGGCAGGGTGGATGTGGAGAGGAGGTGGGGTTTGAACATTAAGTTCTTTTGCAGGTTCTCAGCTTTTTACGAGCACACCTCTGGGCACAGAGTACTCCCTCTCCCCCTTGCTTATAAATGCAGGTCTGCTCAGGCTTTCGTTTTACTGTCACCTGTCACAGACCCAGGTAGCCAAAGCTCATCTGGGTCAGGAGTGCTGGGCTCTTCCCTATTGCTCTCCTGCACGGGGCTGACTCACCACTGGAAAGGCCGGGCCGGTGCAGTAGTAGGTTAGGGCTTTCTTGCACCAGCACATGACTCTTCTCTGGGGAAGTCATGAGCACCCTTCTGGGGACAGAGCTCAACTCTAGGCACAGTGGGGAAACAAAGATAAGTAAGTCGGACCTGCCCCAGGAGCCCTTTCTCCTGGTCCACAAAGTGAGACATGTCTGACATGCACAAGGTTGTCCTGGAGTCCCACCCTGGCCTGCCCTGACATCTGCTGGGGAGGCTGCAACTTGGGGCTTGCAAGGGGGAAGAGCATGAAACTGCCTGCTAACGAGACTGGTGTGCGTGGGTGCCGTAGGCCCAGCCAGCTCTCCTTGATGTGATGACGTCTTTGTGGGGTCTAATGTTTGGCTGGTTTTGCTCTGGAAGATCAATGGTCTGCCAGGGAAAGCTTTCCAAAGTCTTCTCTAAGGGAGGTGACACAAGTCTCATTACCAGGCTTTTCCAGCAGGAGAAAAAGGGAAGGAGTCCCAGCCACACCAGGAGAGTCCCCAAACACACCCAATCTTTTAGAAGCAGCTTGGATGGAAGGAAACCTGGGGATCAGGAGTGTGGTGGGCAGGGCTTAAGGCTGAGAGCCAGAGCTTGGGAGGCTAATGTGGGCTCTCCCTTGGCACAGCTCTCCCTGGCTCTGAGTCTCAGTTTCTTCCTCAACGCGAAAGGCTTTTCAGTGTTCACTATTCCTACAATTCAATGTCAGCATGTCACGGCACAAGGCGATGTGTGGACCATAGCACCTGGTGATGGATGGACCCTGGCTTTCCCCAGGCTGTGGGCAGGAAGAGGGATGGTCCGAGGTCTGGGTACAGTCTGGGTTTCAGCCATAATGCAGGGGAAGCAAGAGTGGACTTTGAAAATGATGCTTAATGGGCCAAATCCCTGGCCCATTTCCCTGGCTACTCTTAGGGAGTCCTCGCAAACTTGCTCAGAAAATCAGATTTTGTTTGACTTTTTGATGCCAACACTTAGTTGAGTTACATGGTTCCTTTCTCTCTTTCCGCTTTCCCCTCAAGCTGATCAATGGAATCCAGACAGAGACTTAAAGCCCATACAATAGTCAGCATCAATGCTCTTGTGTTCTGAGCCAGTGGTGGGTGTCACGCACTGGCCATGCCTCAGTCCCTCCCAGGACACTAAACTGTTCTGAGCACACCCCAGAGCTATTGTCCAGGGTGTCCTGAGCTTGTGCTGCCTGGCGGCCCCAGCCAAACCCTGCCTCACCCCGGCTCTGCCTCCTCATCCTCAGAACGTGTGGCTGCATCTTCCTCTAACACCTCTTCCAGCCCAAAGGTTTGACTACATTTCCCCATCTGGAGTTCTTAGACACAAAAAGGGAGATTTTAAGCCAGCACAGACGGTGGGGCATGGGGAGATGGGCATTATACAGCCATTCTTCCACGATCAACTCAGGACTTTACCAAGTCAGCTCACTTCCTAGGACTCAGTTGCTTCATTTAAAAACAAAGGAAAGGGAAATCTGGGCCATTCTAGAGATCCCTGCCCCAAGGACAGAAGAAATAATAGAACAAAAGTAACAAGCATCAGAGGCAGGCCTCTTGACAGTCCTTAGAACCTGAGTGGCATTGGACAGCCCTTCCTCTACCCTCCCTGAGCAGAGAAAGACCTTATCAGCCTTCCTACAACAGCATGGGGAGTGGGTGGAGAGGATGCTGAAGCAGGCACCCTCAGCGGGTGCGTCCTCTGATACCTTAGAGATACCACGGCAGTTCTCAGCCCAAGAGCTCAAGTTCTTAAAACTCAGAAGTAGCCCAACGGGGTCCTGTCCACCAGAAACTCCAAGCAGACCTACCAGCAAAAGGAAAATGCCCTCCTTGACAGGGGAGGGAGGGCACTGAGAGGTGTTGAGTCCAGGAATGCAGATCCACCCTCACTAACTCACTGCATTACTCTGGAGCGGTCACGTCTCCTGTCCAGGCCTCAGTTTCCTCCTCTGTGAGTGGGGCTAGCCAGCCGGACCCACCCCTTTTAGCCCTGACACTGTGTACTCCTCCAACGAGCAGGAAAACAGTGTGTCTAGTTGTTCCTGAGCAAAGGCCCTAATTGTTCTCTGCAGCAGGAGCTCTTCTATCTAAAAACCGCAACATCTCCCCTCCTCCCACCCTCCGCCACCCCCTTCCTCCGAGATCCATAGGACTATTACAGAACATTCATTTATTTTTCTTCGGTGCTTGGGCTGAAAACTCTGATGACTAAGCCATTGAATTTTAATATGCTACTGTGCTCCTTGGAGGATTTCTTCAGTTCCCAGCTCCCCCTCCTGCGCCCCCCGTGCCCTCTGTAGACATGTGGTAGTCGTTAGGAACAGTTTGATGGAAGTTTAGGTTTTCAGAGTAGAGGAGAGACGGGGGCGGGCTGGTGGCGAGGCATGATAAATGGACACAACGGTCCGGAGGACCACTCAGAAAATAAACATAAAGCTCCTTTTGAGTGAGCCCACTAAAAACAAATTCCCAGAAAGGTTTTTCCCCCTTTTGGGGGTCGGGGGAGAGGACGGGAGGGAGTGGTGGTGGAAGTAGGAGAGGGGAATTCTCTTGATGTAAATGAACACTGCTCAGAGAAAGAGGCAATTCTCTTTATTGGCAGTGTGCAGACGTGAAGTCGGACGCTGCCAGCCAGATGTCATGACTGCTAAGTCCTTGATCCCCGAGGCCGAGCATCCAACTCGAGGGTGCCCAGAGGCAGCGGCCCTCAGAAGAGCCAGCCAACGTTGGCGGAATTCCATGGAGAAACCTGGGGCCCCATGGCAGAGGGGGCAAGACCCTCCCAGAGAGAATTTCCCCAGATTCTCTTTCCCGGATCCCACCCCCCACAGCTTTTGCCCCATCCCAATGTCATTATCCTCTGCCTTCCCCACCCCCAATTTCTATTCACATAGTTTAAAAACCCTGAGCCCTACACACAACTTGTCTATATGTGTGAAAATATTCATAACAGAAAAAGACAATCTGAAAAAAAAAAAAAAATCCCAGACTTTCAATGATAAGATTTCACTTGCAACCTGAGTTTCTTCACCTGTGAGTGAGATGGAAGTTTGAAAAGGAATCATCCTAGCAGGGAAAAGTGCACCATCTCTGGTTTGGGGTGCAGATTTCATCTGTGTTTGTTACTCAAGAGCTTGGCCAACTGGGTGCTACCTAAGGACGTATTGGTGTCCTCATGCTTTCCAGGAGTCCACCGGAGATTTCCCTTATTAAATTGCCTTCCACATTGAGGTTTTATTTGGGGTATCTCCCCAAGGATCTCTTACACACATTCTTTGGACACATACAAGTGGCTGAGAAATTTAGCCACTCCCAATGTTTATTGTAAATAACGCACAGGGCTGCTTTCGGAGCTCCTGTAACTAGGAACACGAAGCAGAAGGTGCCACCAGTTGGAGAACCTGCCCTTCCCTGACCAGGCAGAGGGAAGAATGCCGTTCCACTTTGGCATTTTTGGAACCAGGTGGCCTGGATTTGAATCCTGCTCTGCCACCAGCCAAAATCTCAGGCAAGTCACCGAAACGTGCTGTGCTTCTACTATTTCTTTTTCTTTCTTTTTTGAGACAGAGTCTCACTATGTTGCCATTAGCAGAGTGGTGTGGCATGTCAGCTCACAGCAACCTCAAACTCTTGGGCTTAAGCGATTCTCTTGCCTTAACCTCCCAAGTAACTGGGACTACAGGCACCTGCCACAATGCCCGGTTATTTTTTGTTGCAGTTGTCATTGTTGTTTAGCTGGTCCAGGCTGGGTTTGAACCTGCCAGGCTTGGTGTATGTGGCTGGCACCGTAACCACTGTTAGTGGGTGCCCTTTGTGTGCTATAGGTGCCGAGCCCTACTATTTCATGTGTAGAACAGGGTTGACGTCGAGTCCTTTGAAAGGTACTAAAACACCGCACCAACAGGGGGACAAGTGGCTAGATGAGTTTCCTTGGGCTGCTGTAACAAAGTGCCACGAACTGAGTGTCCATAAAGAAAAGTGTATTCTATTAAACCCCTGGAGGGGAAGAAGTCTGAAACACAGGTGTCAACAGGGCTGTGCAGCCCGAGACACTGAGCAGAATGGTCCCTTGCCTCTTCCCAGCTCCCTGGGCTCACAGATGCATCCCTCCATGTCATGTGGCGTTCTCCCCATGCGCCTGACTCTGTATTCAAATTTCCCACTTATTGTAAGGTCAGTCCCCTTGGACACGGGCCCACCCTACCGGAGGCAGACCTCATCCTCCTTAATTACATGCACAACAACCCTATTTCCAAATAAGGCCACGTTCTGAGGGACCAGAGGGCAGGACTTTAACATATCTTTTTGGGAGGCACATTCTGCCCCTGTCACTGCCCTCACAGGCTCACCAGAAGAGCAGGTGCCCTTTGTGTTCCATCAGTCTGCGGCTGAGGGGAGGATGCTCAGTTGACCAGGCCCATCTTGTGGTTAATACGCTGGGGAAATGCCCATTGTGACAGGAACCGCCTCTTCTCTTTTTGTGGTTGTTGCCAGGAGAGCTGGTTTTACAAAAAATACTGCGGTTTTCATCAGGAAGTGCCCCTAGCTGAGCCCAAAGGATGAAAGTGTTGTTCCATAGGAATGAAAATGAGAGAAATCCCTGGTTTTGTTGCAGAAGGGCAGATTTGCTGCGTCATAGATTTGCCTACATGGTTTTCGATCTGAAAATATTCCCCAGACCAATTGCCTCTGGGTGGCAGAAGAAATGAGGACGAAGAGGTAGGGATTGAGTCACTGCCCCTCCATGATCTATGCTGGAGCCTGGTAAACTTTTGTAAGGGACAGAGGGAGAACAGTTCATGCTCTGTGGAGCACCTGGGCTCTGCCACTGCTATCCCACTCTGCTACTGAGGTGCAAAGGCAGCCATGACACATAGGCACCGCTGAGCCTGTATGTCTGGATGCTAAAAGTTGAACTTCATACAAATTCCACGTGCTATGAAACATTATTTGTCTTCTGATCATTTTCAACCATCTCAAAAGATGAAAACCAATCTTGGGGGGCAAGACTGGGCCACAGGCCCCAGCTGACCAATCCAGATCTACACGCCACAGGACATCGAGGGTGTGTGTTTGTCCACACCTGCCACAGCTATCATGCCACTGAATTTTTCAATACGCCTTTACAATTCACAACATTTTCATAGACTCACGTGACTTGATCCTCTTCATTCACCCTGTTGGTAGGCATAGCAGACGTTCCCCCCCATCCTACAGGTCAGAAAGCCAAGGCTTCACGAAGTCAAATGCTCACTCAGTAAGTAGTAAAGCCAGACTGAAACTTATGTCTTCTGACTCCTTGTCTGGTCATCTACCCTCCCCCCAAACTCCAGATCAGCCCCTTTCCCATAGATGTATACATGTACCCACAACCGTCCAAGTCAGCGTTTGTCATCTCCCTGGTAACTCCTCCCGAACTCCTGCTGTAATCAGGGTATTGGTGCAAAGATGAGAATACTCTGGAATCCTAGCTTCCCAACCAGGAGGTATAGACATAGCATTGGCCTAAGGGAAAATTAAGCTGTGGGCAGCTTCTGGTAGTTTTGGGACCAACTATGGCACAATTAGCTCCTGAAGCATCTAATCTGTTGCACCCTTGGAGACAGTTTTCCTTCCTCTCTATCAGGGGTTGGCAGCCAGGCGTGGTGAATGGGTGAAGTCTGGGGGAAGGGGAGAGCATTACTACCCAGCTTTAGCCAATACTGCCAGATCTGGAATCCTTCTAAGCTTTAAAATTTTAGAGTCCTACCTACCAAGATTGATTCATATTTTGAAATGGTTAAAAAATGATCAAAAGACAACTAAGGTTTCATGCCACATGGAATTTGTATAAAGCTCAAATTGCAGCCTCCATAAGAAAAAGTTATGATAGCATAGGGATTTTTTTTTCAAGAGTATTAGGTCAAAAGATTTCCCTAGGACACCATGCACTGCCTCTGTCCTGAGACCGGTCTCTAGACTGTACATAGCTGAGACCGTCTTGTCCTACATACACAAGGTTGATTCTCTTTCCTAAAAATGCTCACTGCTGGCAACCAGAGGTGGGGATGGGTGGGTTTTTGATGGAGCGGAGACAGGAAGAAACAAGCAACACATGACCCCGAATAAAGAGGGAATTAAAAAAAGCCTGGTGTTTGGAAGTAGATGAACACTGAATTATTCAAGACAGGTTCAGCCCAGGGCAGAAATAGATAATAAGTCCTTGCTGTGTCCTGATTCAGACTAAATTGAACTTGACGATATCCTTTCACAAGACACCTTTGATAGAAATGAAGATGATAATCACTGATGCCATCCAACGTAGTGATTGATAACGTTCTCTCTTCCAAACTCTTACTGTGTCCTTGAATCCCAGGAAGGTGCCTGGCTTGGGTCCAACCATACAGACTCTGGCTCCAGGGGAGGAAGCTCAGGACTAGGTGGGTACTTGCTCTGGGTTTGTACTATAAATACAGGAAGCTTGCCTTTGGCACCATGAAGTCACCCTCCCTCCACCTCGTGCTTCTTGGTGGTGGAACCACATTGTACTCATCCTTGTAATCCTGGCATCCTACAAGCCAAACCTCAGCAGAGGCTTTGACTGGCTAATGCTGGACTGTGCATAGCACCTCGGGCAGGACTCTAAGTTTGCTGCACTCACACACGGAAATCAGCATTCAGGGAGGATCCACATTACAGGCGACTTGTTTCATTTGATGTTTGTTATAAAACCGGGAGGTCAATCCTATCCACCATCCTTACTACTTCCTACTGATGTTATCCAATTTATTAACCTTTCCGTGCCTCAGTTTCCTCATTTGCAACTAAAGACAATAGTATGCACACTTCACTGGGTTGCTGGTAGAATTAAATACAATAATGAATATGAAGTGATTAGCACAGGGCTTATGCTTGGAATACAGTGAGAACTTGATACACTTTCGACCATAAGGCTTGTTTTTGTTTGATCGGATTTCTTATTGTAAAATAATTATAGGGTCACAGGAAGCTGAAAAAAAAAATATATATATATATATATATATATACACTATAGAAAGGTCCTATGCACCCCTTGCCCAGTTTCCCTCAGATGGTTACATCTTACTGGCAAGAAGAAAGGCCGGGCTCGGCGCCTGTGGCTCAACGGGCTAAGGTGCCAGCCACGTACACCTAAGCTAGCGGGTTCGAATCCAGCCCGGGCCCGCCAAACAACAATGACGGCTGCAACCAAAAAATGGCCGGGTGTTGTGGCGGACGCCTGTACTCCCAGCTACCTGGGAGGCGGAGGCAGGAGACTCGCCTGAGCCCAGAATTGGAGGTTGCTGTGAGCTGTGATGCCAGAGCACTCTATCCAGGGTAACAGCTTGAAGCTCTGTCTCAAAAAAAAAAAAAAAAAGAAGAAAGGCCAGTAAGTAACTTCCACACCCCAGTGAAAACACCCCACGCCTGCTGTGGAAACCAAACCAGGCTTTCTCCAGAGACGTCGAGTTAGGGGAAACTGGGAACGATGGCATGCCACAAGTGTCCCTGGTATATACCAGGCATCATTTTTCTTTTATTCTGCCCAAGAGGGGTCTAATGTAGTGTCCTGATCCTTGATTTCCTGGCTAGAAATAGCCACAGATGACACTGGTACCAACTGCAGCTAGTGGACCAACTAGTAGTATAATAGCAAAACTCTGAAATTAACACTGGAGTAATGTATATATATAATTCTATGCCATTTTATCACATGTGTATGGTTTATTTTTATAATGATTTGTAACTATCGTAAGAGGCGGTACAGGGCTGTGGTTAAGTGTGCAGTCTTAATTCCAGACTGCATAGGTTCTATTATAAAACTGGCATAGCAATTATCAGCTGTGAGACCTTTAGTAAGTTACTTACCTGCTCTGTGTCCTAGTCCCCTTATCTGTATAAGCAATTAATAGCATTTCTTTTATAGATAAGGGGACTAGGGCACAGAGCAGGTAAGTAACTGCTTAATAGGAGGATTAAATAACAATATATGTAAAAGGCTTAGCATTAGCACTTAGTAAACATTCCATGATTTTTAGCAATTATTATGTTTACTATGTTTAGTATTCCTGGGTCCCAGGAAGGGAGGGAAGAGAAAAATCTTGGCCTGACTTCTGTAACAGGGCTGGGGCCATCTTTTCCTTTGGTTGACTGTTGTGATGGAAGTAAGTCAAGCAAACACCAAGGGTCGGTTTGTTTTTCTTGTTTTGTCTTGGAATAAACCCATGTTGCAACTTAGAGAGAAAACTCCAGGCTGTCCAAGGTGGGGCCTGCTTTTGGAAAGTCTGGGGTCTCTCTGTAGGGGAATCTCGGGTGACTCCAGGTTTGCTGATTCAGAGAGTAAGCCAGCGAAGGACACGGAAAGGACGCTGGGCTGGTCCTACTGGCCTCTCCATCCGGCAAAGCCATCATTTGACCCCAGACAACAGCATCCCCAAGTGCTCAGCCCTCCTCTTAAGAGACTCCTCCGTCTAGCTCAACTGTGGCTCCCATGATGGGTTTTGCGGCAGACCTCAGAGCAATCAGGAAACCAGGCCTGATCTGACAACAGCCCCCTAGAGAGAACTGACAGTGGCTACTGTCTGGTTTCAAAGTCAAAGTTCCCAAGAACTTGCTTGCATCCCCTTTTGCACTGGTGTTGGTACAACTAGAAAGAGGAAGGAACTCAGACACCTTCGGTTGCCTCATGGGCATTCACCCAGAAACAGGCTGTTGCTACAGGAGAAGGAACGACAATTACGCTAACAGTTACCACTTACTTCGTGCAAAGTGCACTCAGTTCTCAGACTAAGGTATGATAGGTCCTATCACCCCACTTCACAGTAAGAGAACAGGTCAGAAGCCAGGGTGACAGCTAGTTAGGAAGCCTTAAGAGCCAGAGATCCACCTAGGCTGGTGGACCCCACATTGGAGCTCTTAACCACCAGGCTGCACTTCCCCCCCGAAGACCACAGTTCCTCTCAGCTGGACTCTCATTTTGCCCTCTATTAAAGCTATGATCCATTTATAGTTGGCTCATTTCTGGTTACAGCCGTTCAGGTATAATCTTGTACATCCCTGCATTAAGTAGTGGGTTGGAATGGATCGTATACATATTTACTAAAAAAGTATAAAAACACAGAAGAAAAATACAGGTGATTTATTAATTTATTTTTTAGACAAACAGGCATCTGTGTTCAGGTTGAGAGGTCTGAACCATGGATCTGCAGGATCCCATTTCAGTCCTGGGATCCCATCAGATATGTGGGTCAGCCACACAGCCACACAGCGATACATGCAAACGTGCTTTGAAAGACCCATGGTGAGTTCCTAGCCGGGAAACAGTTCCTGCTTTTCCACTTCTGGCAAGGTAGAGGCTGCCAGTCATTCTAGACTAAGTGGGTTGATGAGTCAGCAGAGAGAACTGGACCAGCAGCCTTGACCATCCGACTTCTGCCTGGGGCCTCGATCCTGGCTGGCCTCATAGCCTCACTGAGGTGAAGGATGTTTGCAGGGTGGTAATGACTCACCTGGGCTCCCCTGCACCATGAATATCTATGAGGTAAACCATGGGGGCCCAATCGTACATCACGCTGACTCCTTTTACTCAAACCTCAACAGGAAAACATCAGATTTCATCATTTGGAATCTATTTGGCTTAGGTCCACGACAGCATTCCTTACTCAAGACTGACTCACGACAGGGCTGCAGCCCGTAGTCTGTGGCTGTGCTGAGGAGAGTCTGAAGTACAGGCAATGTTCTCCCCCTCCCTTTTGGAATTAAGGCTATTAATGATGACAGAAGAAAGGCTGGTAAGTAACTTCCACACCCCAGTGAAAACACCCCATGCCTGCTGCGGAAACCAAACCAGGATTTCTCCAGAGACGTTGAGTTAGGAGAAACTGGGGACGATGACATGCCACAAGTGTCCCTGGTATATACCAGGCATCACTTTCCTTTTATTCTGTCCAAGAGGGGTCTAATGTAGTGTCCTGATTCTTGATTTCCTAGCTAGAAATAGCCACAGATGACACTGGTTTGGACCTAGTCTACCTAAGTTACCTTCCCTTATGTGGGTCCTGAGTCTGAGATTCCCTTTTCATCTGCATTTACTAACTGGTCTGACCAGTTTCCCCGGGCTACCAGGTCTAGGTAAGGGTAGTTAATTGTGCACAGTATGCTAGGGAATAATAATACATCCTGCCACCCCTTCATGGCAAGAACTTTTGACTCAGAGCTCCCTATGAGATAAGGTACTGGCACTATTGTTATGCAGTAGCAGGGTAGGAGAAACCATGGCCCAAGAAGGTGACTGTTCTGCTGGAGGTGACGCAGTGGGGTCACTGCTGGATGGTGGAAGGGGGACATGCTCAACCCTCCAAGCAAGGCCACTGTCAAATACCTGAATGGACCCTTTTCCATATTTGTCTACTCATTGGGCTTCCAGAAAATGGAAAAGGCATTTGGGTATTACCAGCGTGAAAAGGCTTTGAACTGACAACTCAGAGGTCAGAGGCTTTGTTCCTTAGGAGGGACCTCTGAATGGCACTGAACTAGAAAAATGACATGCTCAAATAGAACAAATTCAACTATGAGAGCCATGTCAAAAATCCTGATTCAATGTGATGAATAATTCCCAAGACCACAATGTTGAAGGGTCTTGACCAATTTAAAAGTTTTAAAAAGCATTTAAAATAGATCGCCTTCCTTCTTCCCTAAACTTAATCAGTTATTCTTGGCTGCAAATAAAACCAATGGTGGTACTTACTTGAAGCTATACTTCATAATCCAGTTACTATTCTTAAGGGAAAATATTAATACATAAAATCCTGTTACCCTATATTTTTTCCACATGGTATATACGTGACTATATACACCATGTGGAAAAAATATACGGTAACAGGATTCTTCCATACACACACTCCCCGCCCACTGCCATTCCCCTCCTGCACCCCGGGCCTGCCATTCTAGCTCTCTGCTTTATTGGCATGCACATCTGGATTACATAAATTTCAAGTATGGCTTTCAATATTAGTACTGCTTATGGTTACAATACTTGACAAATCTCAAATGCCAGGATGTCAAATTAAATTAGCTTGACCAGTCACAGAAGGGAAAGGGTGAGAGGGATGTACAATTAGGAGACTACGATAATAAACGAGGGCTTGAAGCTGATCCATTGTCTCTTCTTTAGTTGGCAAAGAGGTTTCAGAACTGACCTGATGAACTCTCAGGTCTACGGACCCACATCTCCATCCCTTTCCAGAACAGCAGATGCCCACTTGGTTGACAAGTATGTTTTTAAAGGTTCGAATGAAATTACTTGGATGCAACCCTAGTCAGTCTGGGGTCTCATAAAGAGCATCTCTGAAATGTCAGATTCTAACTTTATTTCTCAAGGTTAAGTCTTGGTCCCACGGAGGCACCTTTTATTACATCCTGATCCTGGTATTTCAAGACACTGCACACTTTCTGATCAAGTCTAAAAGTGGAGTGTCTACAAAACAAATTACCAAATACTTTTAGAAATGGGGGACACTTAGGGGATGGGCTCCCAGTCAGACTATCACTACAAACAGGCTGGAAAGTCTCCCAAAGATCCCAGCCACTGTGGAGGTGCTCTGAAGACCACCGGCCACCTCTGGAGTGGTCTCACGTCTGATAATGGCCTGTGAAAACTACACATAAAAATCCAGCCCTGTGGGTACAGCGTGTATGCACAGGTGTCCTGTTTTCTTCCTAGTGTTCATACAGACACTGGGGAAAACTAAACAGAAACCAGAGACCATCCTCTTCAAAATGCAACCCAAACATGTGGGTAAACTGTCTAGTTCAGGAGGGAGGATGAGCATGACTGAGGCGCCACTGTTTTCCAAAAGCTCACTCATGTGTTTTAATCCTCACTGGAACCCCATGAGGAGTCTACTACTTTATTTCATTTTACAGATGAGGAAATGAGACCACAGACAGCTCTGGCTTCAAATTCTGGCCTTGCCCCTATCACAGGTCATAGCCTGAGCTATTCTCATCTATCCGTCCAACAAATATGTATGGGTCTTTGTTTTTTCCTGTGCATGGTAGGATATAAATGATTCAGTTAGGGATTCTGCTCTCAAGAAGAAATAGGATGTTAAGACTAAAGGCCAGAGACATGGAGATCCAAACCCTAGAAGGTACCAGCTAATACTTACAGAAGATGCTTTGTACATGTACAGCCAGTCACCACTCTAAAAGCTTTTCATAAACTCGTTTAATCCTCACCAGGACCCGATGTGATAGGTATGTTGTCCCCACTGTACAGATGAGAACTCTGAGTCACACAGAGATTAAGGACTTGCCTGAGGTCACACAAGCAGGGAGGACAGAGCTGAGATGGGACCCCCGCGTCTGTGGGCTCCACCAAGACACTACTCAGTGCTCAAAGGAGGGAGGAGCTGACAGTGGGGCCAAGTTCCCAGGCCTGCTCTGCTGCCCGCCTGCTCCATGGGTCTGGCTCTCAACTGGTCCATGGAAGGGGAGAGGATTGCACACTCCTTGCGATGCCCATTCAGAACTCCCTCGTCTGATGCCTGTGGTGACCAAGCCCCTTCCTACCTCTCACAGCTGCCCTGGGGTTCCTCTTTGTCTCTTTGCCAGTTCAGAAAGGCACAAGCTCTATAATCTGCTGGCAGTGATGTTTACCCAGCCCAGGCCTGGGAGGCAGGATAGCTGTCTGCAGCCGTTCGACTCAGGCCCCCTACTGCAAACCTACTGGGCATGCCTTGGGACTCTGCCATAAAGATATGTCAACACTCACCGACTAGACCACAATATACCTTGGACAATAATGACAATTTAAGCATCTACTATCTGGCCAGACACTGAGGGGTGTGGGTTCTTTATATGCCATTACTTCTAACTTTACAGCTATCTCCAAGGTAGGTATACAATCATGTTTTATAATCGATGACACGTAGGCTCAGAGAAGTTAAATGACTTACTCAAGAGTGACATAGTTGGAAAAGCCAGACTGCTAAGTGAAAAGGTGTTGAACTCAAAATCCTGGGGTGCTTTTCTCACACCCAATCCTGCTTTTCCTAAGACATGCATATAACTACAGTGTAATGGGAAAAATGGAAAAGCCCTAATTGGGGCACCAACAAAGCAAACTGAGGAGGCTGTTTCAAAGAGGAGGTGGTGGTGGCATTTGAAGGGGCCAGAGTTGCCTTCAACGGGGGAAGCCCGGAACACACTAGGATAAGCAACAGAGTTTTAGGTGCTCCAGGAACAGAAATTTCCACCCAAACCACAATCTCAGCAACAGCGCGACACCCAGCAGAGTTGTCTATGGCCCAGGAATGTGGACCCTGACCAATGGTTTAGACATCCTTGGGGTTGGTGCACACCTGGCAACAGGTTTCCAGGACCTTCCTACTCAGACAGGCGATCCTGGTGCCACCCGGGCTGGCCCTCAAATCCGTATCTCCCTCTTGGTGTTGAGGCTGCTCCATTCTCAGATCCTGGCTCCCAGCTTGGCCCTGGCTTGAAAGCACCTTGGGTTCCCTGTCTCGGGAGTGTCCTGACTCCTCCCGAAACCCAGGGTGTGGCCCAAAACATACATACTGCATCATGCTTCCCACCCACTTGCTCCAGCCTCTGAATCTCGCCTGGGCCCTTTTGTTGAGACGATCCTGTAACTAATACCAATGCTTTGCCAACCAGGCTCTGAAATTCCAGCACAGACTTTTGTGGTCTCCTGCTGGGCAGGCCAATAAGGGCCAGAACTCAAACAACTTGGTTTCTTCAGGAAATCTAGATGATTCCTAAGAGCTATTTGTCACAATGAAGCTGCACCATCAAGTTCCAATATATTGACAGCTTCTTCATCTGACATCAGTATTAATAGGTATAAACCTACATTTCAGCTAGGCACGATGGCTTGATGGTTCATGCTTGTAATTTTAGCACTCTAGAAGGCCAAGGCTGATGGACTGCTTGAGCTCAGGAGTTCAAGACCAGCCTGAGCAAGAGCAAGACCCTGTCTCTACTAAAAACAGAAAAAATTAGCCAGGTGCCATGGTGGGCGCCTGTAGTTCCAGCTACTTCGGAGGCTGAGGCAAGAGGATCTCTTGATGCCACAGCACTCTACCCAGGTGACAGAGTGAGACTCTGTCTCAAAAAACAAAACAAAACAAAACACAACATCTATATCCCAGGACAGAATCAAGTCTCACTCTTGGAACACTGTTTCTTTTCTCTTGTTCACATGTTATACTTTTAAATATGTATTCAAAAAACTATCCTAAACAAATCATTGATTTTAGACCACGTGCAAATATTTTGGTACAGATGATGTTCATAGCAGTGCTGATACAATAGAGGAAAAAGTCCTATAAATCAAAATACCCAGGAACGGGTGACAGATTGCATAAATCCACTGTACATGTCTCATCCATTCATGCTGCTGGAGGAACATACCAGAAGCTAGGTGGCTCGTAAACAAGAGAAATTGAGTCCTCACAGTTCTGGAGTCTGGGAACCACCAGATCAAGGCAGACTTGGTGTCTGCTGAGGACCCTACTCTTGGCTCTTAGATGGTGCCTTTCTGTTCTCACATAGTAAAAGAGACCAGGTAGCTCCCTGGGGCCTCTTTCATAAAAATACTAATCTCATTCATGAGGGCCCCACCCTTATGACTTAATCACCTCCCAAAGGCCCCAGTGGCTAATACTATCATATTGGTGATTAAGTTTCTGGGAGGAGAGGTAGACAAAAACACTGAGAATGTAGAACACTCCATATAATGTGATATGTTATGAGGCATTAAAAATGAATACATAGAAGAGCTGTATTTATTGACATGGATCGACTTGGAAAGATATTTAAAATAGATTGTGTGAAAAGCAGGTTATACTGCAGTACAGTAAGATATTTTTGTAAAGAAAATCGGTGTGTGTGCATCAACATCTTGAGGACACAAACTCCAAGCAGTGAGATGACAGATGATTTTCATAAGTTTTAAATATATGCATCACAAAAAGCACATCTTGGCTCAGTGCCTGTGGCTCAATGGGCTAAGGCGCCAGCCACGTACAGCTGAGCTGGCGGGTTCGAATCCAGCCCGGGCCCACCAAACAACAATGATGGCTGCAAACAAAAAATAGCCGAGTGTTGTGGTGGGAGCCTGTAGTCCCAGCTACTTGGGAGGCAGAGGCAAGAGACTCGCTTGAGCCCAGGAATTGGAGGTTGCTGTGAGCTATGATGTCATTGCACTCTATCCAGGGTGACAGCTTGAGGCTCTGTCTCAAAAACAAAAACAAAAACAAAAAGCACATCTATGTTGAACATATTAGTTGTGTAATAAAAGTTAGTTTAAAAAGTCCTTTGATTAAAGCAGCAGCATATGCCATATGTCTATTTAGTGAGCGTAAAAATATATATTGAGAAAAGAAATCCTATAAATCTAAGCTTCAAAATTCCAGATTTAACCAAAGGCCAGCGATAGTAACTTAGAGCACGAGTCAAGGCAGAAAATTATAACTAAATGCCAGCCGGCCTAGAGAGTGTCATCACAAGGTGGCCCTTGAGGGGACTTTTTTGGAGTTTTTTTTTTTGAGACAGAGTCTTACTGTGTTGCTCTGGGTAGAGTGTTGAGACATCAGCCTAACTCACAGCAACCTCAAACTCCTGGGCTCAAGTGATCCTCCTGCCTCAGCCTCCCAAGTAGCTGGGACTACAGGCACCTGCCATGATGCCCGGCTGTTTTTTCTATTTTTAGTAGAGATGGGGTCTCACTCTTACTCCATCTGGTCTCAAACTCCTGAGCTCAAGTAATCCACCTGCCTTGGCCTCCCAGAGTGCTAGGATTACAGGTATGAGCCAGGGCATCCAGCTTTGTAGGTGGCCTTTCAACAGCAAATCATTTCCCTAAGAATAGGGAGAAGCTATAGGAAAACTAATCCCAAAGGCTCAAGGCCCACATTTGGTTCCTTACTCTCAGTGACCACCCTTCCAAGTGGCTTTCTTGCCTCCTAACAAGGTCCCTCCAAAGCACAGAGAAGGAAGGGAGAATTCCTCACTAGCCAGTTTTTTGTTTTTTTTTTGGGGGGGGGTGGTTTGAGATAGAGTCTCACTTTCTCACCCTCGGTAGAGTGCTGTAGGGTCATAGCTCACAGCAACTTCCTACTGTTGGGCTCAAGTAATTCTACTGCCTCAGCCTCCCAAGTAGCTGGGACTACAGGCACCTGCCACAATGCCCGGCTATTTTTAGAGATGGGTCTTGCTCTGGCTCAGACTGGTCTCAAACCCATGAGCTCAGGCAATCCACCCATACCCAGCCCCCTCACTAGCCAGTTTTATGGAAGCTGCTGAGTTCTCTTACTTCTTCCTAAATCTAAAGGAGGGTACTCCTACCTGGATTCTTACTATCCTTGTGCAGAGCTTCTCAAACTCTACCATGCACAAGAATCCCTGGATCTTGTCAAAATGCAAACGCTGATGCAGGAGGTCTGGTGTGGGGTTGAGATTCTGCATTTCTAACAAGCTCCTAGTAAAGCTGAT
Source organism: Perodicticus potto (assembly GCA_963574655.1). NCBI lineage: Eukaryota > Metazoa > Chordata > Mammalia > Primates > Lorisidae > Perodicticus > Perodicticus potto. The sequence continues at coordinate 21,237 of CAUYRH010048895.1, read as the reverse complement.
GCTGCTGGTCCAGAGACTATATATATATTTTAACTCTCTGGTCTAAGTCAGAAGGAATGGAGACTACACTTTGAGCAGTAAGCCCCTATCGACGATTTCCCAGATAGAACTGGGCTCAGCCTAGTTCCTCAGCTTAAGCTCAGACAATGGGCCAAATCTCATCAAATGGGAGGGCTGAGATGGCTTGGCTTTCAGAAAACCCTTACTTCTTGGCTCACTAGTGATTAATTAGCAAATGATCCCACCGGAACCCTAAAGGACCCCAATGATTTAATGTTCCTATAGAAAAGGTTCATTTGCCATAGTGACCAGAGGAATTGGCCCTGATGCCTGAGCTACCTTATGGGAATGCTCTGTATCACCATAATTGCCCTAGGGTGCCTGAAAAAGGGAAGCAGCACCAAAGATTCTATTCAGAAACAGAACTTTAACAACACTAATAAATCAACCCCTGAACAGTAATTGCAGATTGGCTTCCATGAGAGCTGACGCTGGAAGAAAGGTGTGAGGGTAGAGGACAGAGGTGGGGAGGTCACTCTAAGAATCAGAGAAGGATAAAGAAGAGGTGGGGATAAGTAACTATAACAAGAAAGATGGAAGAAAGAGAGGACTTAAAAATATATATAAAAATTTGTAGAATAAAGAGCATTTCCAGAAAATTAATATGTAGTTATAATAAACGAAATGGCAAGGGACGGGCTGGAGTCCTACCGCTGTTGCTGGCAGCCTGTCCCAGAGGCCCCTGAACAATGGTAGCGGGCGCTGTGTTTGCACACGCCCCCACCTGATACTGTCTGGACCCCGAGGGGTGTTAATGAGGCTGGGTGGAGAGGCAGACTCCATTTGTCATCACTGACACTCAGCCGGGCAGTCCTCAGCCCAGGACCCCGGCCAGTCAATCAGACACCAGCTCTGCTGTGTATAAACACCTTCCATCCTCAGTCAGCCAGGGAGGCAGGTGCTAGAGATCTGGTCACGGTCAGTTGGACAATCTGATAAAGCCTTCCTGGGGTCACTGTGGCCCAAGAATAGCCTCGGCATAATTAGACCAGGCGGAGGGGCTGTCAGGCAATCTAGGCGGAAATAACAGGGCCTCTGACAATCAAAGGGAAGCCCAACTGAGGGGGCGGGTGGGGAGGGGGACATTTGTTGTAGGAGTGGACAGTGGGGGAGGGGAGCTTTCCCCGAGGCTGGCTGGTGACTCTGGCAGGGCTGTGCAGCTCATTATGCACGCCCCAGAGCCGGGAGGCTGCTATCGATCACTATCGGAGGTCTCAGGGGATTCATCATTATGTAGCAGGGCCTGGTGCTGCGTGCTTTGCTCTCTCCATAAACCGAGGAACATGGCAACGATGCATCCTTGCCAGTGGAAAAACATGGGGGCCCTCTTTATCCTTCTTTTAATTATCTCACAAGCCTCTTAGCCGGGAAGGTATAGAAACAATAAAAGAGACCCAAATAGTTATGTAGTTTACAAAAGGCTTTCTATACACGTTATCTCATGGAGGCCAGGTGAGGGTTGATTTAAGGTAGGACAGCTGGGAATGTAGGAGATGGCTGCCCTGCCCTTTTTGGTCCTGTCAGACATGCACAAAACGTCAGATTCACTCAGGGATTCCACCCTTTCTAAGAGCTGGGTAGACCCCTCCCCCAGCACAGGACTCCACAGCATCTGAATTGGCCGGCAGCCTCTCTCTGCTTTCTGGGAATGTACACCCAGGACACTGAAGGCACCACTTCTATGAGCCTTTTACTCTGTTGTTTCTTCTTTTCTTAAGCTAAAAGCTGCCCCCCCGCCCCCCGCAGCTTATACCTATAACTGGAATGGTCTATGGGCAGCCTCTCATCCTTGGCCCTGTGTGCCCTGGACTGGGAATTGACCTCTGCCATAGCTCCAAAATAAATTTGAGTCTATGACCCAACACAACAGAAGGCTGCTTGGGAAGGGAGCATGGTGATTTATACAGCACATTTATGGAAGAAAACACTATAACAGTCTATAGTCCCAGCTACTCAGGAGGCTGAGATAGGAGGATCACTTGAGGCCAAGAGTTTGAGGCCAGCCTGGGCAACATAGAACCTGTCTCAAAAAAGTTTTTAATTAAAAATTAAAATAAAAAATTGAAAAAGATCACACTTTACAACCCTAGGTTCCTTTCCTAACATTCCAGTGCCCACCTCTGGGTCCTCCATTCCTGTTTTTGGTTCTTGCCATCCCTTGCCATTTTCATGGTGTTTCTGCCCCTCCTCTCATTCCCACCAAAACAAAAGCCTTTTAACTATTATTCTCAATATAAACCCTTGGAAGCTTAAAAACGTATTCGAGGACATTATGTTGAGTCTGACAAGCCTGTCTCAAAAGCTAATATATTGCATGATTCCATAGAAATGGAATCATTTCTATGACTTTCACAGGACAGAACTATCACAATGGAGAACAGATTGGTGGTTGCCAGGGACTCGGGCAGAGGAAGAGTGTGATTGCCAAGCACAGCAGGAGGGAGCTCTTTGGAGGGATGGAACTGTTTTGTATCCCAATCACAGTGGTGGTTACATAGATGTATATATGCATTAGATGCACAGGACTGTACACAGACACCCCTGCTGAGTCAATTTTACCATATAAAAATGTAAGAAGTATATGCACCAATAGATGTCTTCAGATGGGGGTGGGGAAACTCTGCAACTCTGAATGATCAATTGGTCCTACTTAGCAAAAAGAGCCAGCTCTTCTCTTCCAGTTTCTGAAGGCAGCTTTCTCCACAACATATAGAGCCTCTCTGCCAAGCCTAAGTGTCTGTATACATTACTTGGCTTCAGGGACCCTGTTCCCTTGCATGAACTGTGAATGGTACCCAACGTGAATGATGCCCATTGGCCTGTCTCCTGCAATCACAGGGACATCTAGGGCCTATCATGCAAGCCTCTGGCTACCTTCTGACTTGTCTCCCAGCCACTCCCATCATTTCTCTCACACACTGGCCTTCTAACCCTTCCTCAAATACAGGGTTGGAATATAGGGTTGGAATGCTCCTCCCTACATCTCTGCATGGCTGATTCCCTCTGCTCACTCACATCTCAGATCAAATGTCTCCTCCTTGGAGAAGCCTTTCCTGAGCCCTCTGTATATGGCAGCTCTACTCCCTCCTATTTCCATGGTTTGTTTTTTTTAATTTCCTTTTTATGGAACATCTTACTGTCACTTCTCTGTCCCCTACTCTGCCAGAATAGAGAAAGGATGCGAGCCTCACAAAAGCCCACCTTATTCACCGTCGTAACCTCAATGCCTAGAATGTGACAGAGGCACTCCTAATAGAATGAACAAAGCACGAGGAAGACAGAATGTGAGCAAGATGGGGAAACAATGGGGCCAGGGTGGTGTGTGGAAACTCAAATCCATGAAAACATTCTTGCTATTTTCAGTTTTATTTTTCCAGATATTTCCGCCAATATTTTATTATCCAAATGTTCAGCTATACAGCAGTTGAAAGCATTTTACAGCGAACACCTGTCCAGCCACCACCTAGACAAGAGCTTATCGCTTACATTTGGCCATACTTGTATTGTCCCTTACGGTCCATCTGTCTTGTCCCTCTAGCCATCCTTTCATCCATCTGATTTTTTCTTCATCAATGTCTATTCAATCATTTAAACATACCCCTTTACATACACAGAAGAAACAAACCAGGAATCAAGTCATTCCTCTGATTATCCTAAGTGCAATAATCAAAGATTTCCAATAACTGTGTCCTCTAGAAGCCACGTGCCCCTTCCACGTTTTCTGAGCACTTTAAATCAGATCTGAAAAAACTGTGACAGAAGAGAGCCCCACCAGGTATGTGATGTTTTTCCCACTGCTTCATTAGTCTCCCAGTCATGTTTTCAGCCCGGAAGGAGGGTAAGGGTGGGAGCGGGTGGTTAGGGAGCTCATAGGCCTATAGGGAGGTGACAAATGAAGGATGACCCTCAGCCACGTTTCCAAGGTCACTCCCCTACAGGAGTGCTGCTGCACAGATCACTCTGGGGTGCCCAGGGAAGGTGCAGGAGCTGTAACAGAACATATACAGAAGCACTCTGCTTTGCTGGCCTGCCGCAGAGCAAAGCCTTACTCTGGATACTCCTGCAGCTGGTCCTAACATCAGCAGTGACCTTCACCGTCCTTTTGCGCTTATTAATCACATACTCCTACCCTTACCTCTGCCTTCAAATGAAGACCAGTAACATGACCATTTATACTGAGGAAACGTTTGCTAAATGGGAATCTGCTTTTCCAATTCTGGCATCAACTCACTGAAAAACTGACTATACCCTTGAAGAAAGTGGGTCAATGGCATAAATCTACGATCAGTCGAGTTCTGACAGGGGTGACAAAAGCTAACCTAACATCATGCTCATACTTTTAGGTCCAGGAGGTCCAGGAGGCCCTGCTTGTCAATTCTCAAACGTCTGAGTCCTGTAACAACTTACCCAGCTCCCCTTAACATCAGAGTTTCTACACTATCTTGGCCTGTTTTTAGAATCTGATGAAGGGTAATGGATCTTCTCCATAGGAAAAAATAAAGCACACATCAGCACATCTTGTAATTTATTTCAGGGGTTCATCAAGCCATATCCACTAAAATCTCTAAGTCCCAAAAGCCATGGTTAATGTTAGTATACTGTTTACTGGGCACTGTGCTAACTGCTTGACCTACATTGTTTTATTCAATGTCATGACAACCCAATCATCATTATTCCCCTTCTCAGAGGTAGAAAATGAGGCTTAGAGAGGTCAAGCAATTTGCCTCCTAAAACTACACAACTTGTAAGCAATGGAGTTGGAATTTGCTCTGGGAGGAAATGTGTGGCATTTTTGAGACCCTACAAGCCAACTCTGCTCAGGCCACAACTTGAAGCTACCCTGACCCCACGTCTTGCTTCCCATCCAAATGATTTATTCTAGAGTTCAAAGTCAACTGATGAGATGCCCCTACAGGTCAACTAGAGTGAGTGCTGTGTATGAGCCCAGAGCACGACCCTCCAGGGCAGAACAAGGGAGGCCAAGGAGCAGGTAACTAATATCTGCGAGCTGGTAAACAATTCCCTTGGCAAAGAATATCCCATAAAGAATCCAGCTTCTGGGCCTAATCAGATGAGGTGTGTACTGGCTGTGTGTAAATTTGAATGGCTTTTAGGCAAGGTCTGTAACTTAACCCTAGTCCCCACTATTTCCAGCTGTCTTGCACTATTCCCAATTGTTTTACCTACAACAGCTTCACTGAAATAAATTAACAAAGATATATGGCCTAGCCTGTAAAGACACTGGAGAGGGACTCCTAAATTGCAGCCAGTGAGTTGTATCAACATGACACAAAAGAATTTTAGATATGGATGAAATCATGAGATGAAATTGAAATTGTCATGTGCTTAAAGTGGAAGAAATGGAACTAGGGCATGTGATGTGTCTTTCTAGCGTGGGATTGGATTTGGGCTAAAGTAGCTATCCTCCCTTGCTCCCTCCCATGGATAATTTGCAACCAAAGACAGCAGCTGGTGTGAAGGTTTACACCTTACATTATGTCTATAATTATAGAGAATTCCCCCCTGACCTCAGCAGTCCATGCCAAACCAAGTTACCCCAGGAAAATACTGGTTATAAAAGTGGAGTTCTTCTCTGTGATAGGTGATCGTAGTTGAAGACAGTAGATATTTTAAGAAGCTTCTTAACCACACATGGCAGACTTTCAAGTCATCTACACATCATCAAGGACAGGGAGCCTCCAAGAAAAACTTCAGAGGAAAAAACACCATGGAACAAAAGACAAGCATGTGCCGGAGAGGACAAAATCATCTTGACTTGAACACAGACGAGTCAGTGTCTTCCGGAATTCCATGGCCAGGACTAATGGCTAAAATTACCAGCTTAAACTATTTCTCATGTACATTCTCTGAAGCGCTATAAATGGAAAGAGTCATACATTTCTTTTTCCCAATAAAGTGTTCTCATTCTTCTTTCCAAGACACAAGAGACTAACACTCATTTAAGACCAACAGAGGGGCTCGGCGCCTGTGGCTCAGCGGGCTAAGGCGCCAGCCACGTACACCTGAGCTGGCGGGTTCGAATCCAGCCCGGGCCTGCCAAACAACAATGGTGGCTGCAACCAAAAAATGGCCGGGTGTTGTGGCAGGCACCTGTTGTCCCAGCTACTTGGGATGCGGAGGCAGGAGACTCACTTGAGCCCAGGAATTGGAGGTTGCTGTGAGCTGTGATGCCATAGCACTCTATCCAGGGTGACAGCTTGAGGCTCTGTCTCAAAAAAAAAAAAAAAAAAAAAAAAAAAGACCAACAGAGGAAAAATAGCATTTTACAGCCACCGTGCACACCCTGAACCTTCATCTGCCGAGTGTGGGTTTCTCTGTCTCCCTGCAGACAGGAGGGACCGGGGTCTGTCACTATGGATGAATATCAATGAGCTGCAGATTTAAGTCAAGATCCCCAAGGAAACTGACTAAGTGTTCATAACGGCCTGATAACTTTGGGGAATTGAGAAGACAAGAGAATCTTTTTCTAACTGGATCAGAATCAGCTTTGATGTCTTCATCCCAAGTGGACCAGCCTTTCACACAGGGATGGAGGGGGTCTGTAAGCAGAAGGAGGGGAGCCGACTCCTCTATCAGCAGAACACGTGCTGTAAAACTGGCCACTCCACTCTCACAGGGTAGGACAGACACGGGGATGTGCTCTCAGGGTTGGGGCGTAGGACTGAAAATTATTCCTCCAACCTATGTTTATTTTTTAAATTATTATTTAACACAAATGGATTGCTTTTGGTTGGGCAAAAAGAATCCCTGTCTGTAGCTAATAAGGGTTATTTTTTTCAAAAAAAGTCTTTGAGATGGGCGGTGCCTGTGGCTCAAAGGAGTAGGGCGCCAGCCCCATATACTAGAGGTGGTGGGTTCAAACCTGGCCCCGGCCAAAAAAAAAAGGCTTTTACATGTGAAGAAGAAGAAAAAAAATATAAAATGTATGTGGTGGATGTACGGGTGATCACTGAAAGATAATTCTTTCAGTTGTACTGTATTTTAAAAAAATTGCCTGATAAAATGTTGGAAAAAAATTTTTTAAAGCCTCTTAGAATGGCTTACACAAATACAAAGGTACCATTTAAATGAGCACGCTAGGAACCTGAACGCAAGTGATTTGTACATCTAAAACATAAGCCATATATACTAATTTGCTAAGTCACGACCCTAGCCCATATATTTTCTAGATCTACTGAAATGAGGAAGGCAGGAGCAAGTCTAAATAGACCCTGAGCTAAGTAAACAGTATATTTCATCCTGCTTGAGATGCTGGCCTAAGTCCACTGGACTCAAGGACACATTCCTTCTGTTTATCCTATAACCCTACCCCTACCCCAGCAACAAGGGAAGGAAAAGCCACAGTGTTCTCTGAGAGGACTGGGAATGATTTAGCAAAGACTCACTTGGCAACTTCTCAAACAGCTGCAGAAGCTACATGCCTTGTGGCACAAAGATGCTCCTTCCTACTTTGCAAATTGGCAAAATGTTGGCCTTTATCTGAAAACAACCAATTTCCTTATGGATTCTTTTATTCATGGTCTGAGAAGGTGGCAGCCTAGTCAGGGCCACTGGTCTCTTCTTTGGTGAGAAACCAGTCAATCATTTTGCTTTTGCCCACTTGTTTGTTGATTGAACAAATATTTACGGAATACTCCCCATGTGCCAGGGTATTTGATAGAAAACAGAAAAATTTCCTGCCTTAAGAATCTAAGATTGGGGCTTGGAACCTGTAGCACAGTGGTTATGGAGCCAGCCAAATACACCAAGACTGGTGGGTTTAAACCTGGCCTGGGCCAGCTAAACAATGACAACTGCAACCAAAAATAGCCAGGCATTTGTGGCAGGTGCCTGTAGTCCCAGCAACTTGGGAGGCTGAGACTCCCAAGTCTCTCCCAAGTGAAGAGAATTGCTTCATCCCAAGAGTTTGAGGTTGCTGTGAGCTGGGACACCATGGCGCCCTACCAAGGGTGACATAGTAAAACTCTGTCTCAAAAAAAAAAAAAAAAAAAAATCTAAGATTGGTGGGGGTGGGGGGGTGGAATGATAGGCGATAAGAAGATACTTATGGCAGACAGCAACTGTTGATAGGGAAAAAAATGAAGCCAGGAAGGAGAATGGAGAGGCATGGGGGAAGAGCTTCCTCTTCGGGAGGTCATGGAGGGCTTCTTGGAGGAGGTGGCAGTGAAGCAGACACCTGTCCCAAGGGAAGGAGTGTGCAACGGCATGGGAATAAAGGAGTCATTGAGGAAGGCAGGTTTGGAAGAACCTCAGATTTTAAATGTCACAAGCTGTCTTTGGCCAGGGGAGTGGCATGAGAAGACTGGCAACTTTTTTTTTTTTAACCAAAGGAAAGAATTACACACAGATTTGCATTTTTAAAACCTGGCTCTAGTTTCAGGAAATAAGAGTGAGGATGGGTAGGAGGTTGTAGACAGAGTGGAGAAGGGAGAAAAGTGGCTCAGACTAAGGTCACAGCAGTAGAAGGACAGTGTTTTGTGATGGCGGGGTCAACAGCCTGGCTGATGGATTGGGTATGGATAGGAGAACGAACCATTGAGGATAACTGCTAGATTTTTGGCAAAGCAACTAAAATGTGTCACTTACTGATGTGGGGAGCACTGGGAAAGAAGCAGTGCTTCTTTCCCAGTGGAAAGTGAAGACCAGGGCCTCAATTTGGGGCATGAGACATCTGATGGGGACAGGAGGAAACAGTGGGGCTGAGAGAGATAATCAGGCTGGCAGGGCAATGTGACAGTCTCAGAACCAGGTCACCTAGCGCTCAACTAGAGAATTGGTGCAGGTGAAGGGGTAGCCCCAGGGGCAGAGTGACCCCAGGGCTGGGCCTGAAGAGCTGTCTCAGCCCTCAGGAGAAGGAAGAACTCAAAAAAGGTACAGCGGAGGAGAAGCTATTGAGAAAGAATTAGAATGAAGAGTACAGAGGCCCAAACGCCAAGTGAAGGAGCTATTCCAAGGAGCCCCATGACTAGCTGTGTCAACCTGGTAAATGGTGAGGCAAACATGGTAAAATGTTACCATTTGTAGATGTGGGTGAAGGATGTACAGGAATTCTTGGTCCTATTCTTACAACTTTCTCTACATCTGAAATTATGTCAAAATCAAGATTATTTTTTTCTTCTAATGTTCTTGAGAGACCCAGCAAGATGAGGAACAATATGGAGCTTGTTGATACCTACCAAGAGCAACTGCACAGAAGTACAGTGGAGATAAAATGTTCATCATTGATGGGGCCAAGAGAAAACGACAAGTGACAATACCACGACACCAACCACAGACAATACTTTCAGGCTGGTACTGTTGCACATGTCTGTAATCACAGCACTTTGGGAGGCTGAGGTAGGAGGGCTGCGTGGAGCCAGGAGTTTGAGACCAGCCTGGGCAACATAGCGAGACCCTATCTTTACTAAAAATAAGAAAAATTAGCTGGGCATAGTGAGGTGCACCTGCAGTCCCAGCTACTCAGGAGGCTGAGGCAGGCGGATTGCTGAAGTCCAGGAGCTGGAGATTATAGTGAACTATGATGACACCACTGCACTCCAAACTAGATCACAGAGTGAGAACCTGTCTCTTAAAAAAATGCTTTCCTGGAGTGTCACAACAAGCAGGAAAACTGAGCTGGGAAAGCACAACAAGCACAGGATCAAGTGGAAAGACTTCTGGTACCTGCGCGTAAGATAGCATGTCTGTTGCTATTGAGAATGATCCAGCAGGGAGGGGAGAAGTACAGGAGCAAGAATCCTCCGCAGGCTGGAGGTGGTGGGGTCCTGATATATAAGTGGGGAGTTGGCCACAGACAGGAGGAGGAACCAGTCACTCTCTGCAGCGAGGGAAGGGTACATGGACAGAGATGCAGGGATAGCGTTTAATTTGGCAAAGGAAATAGTATAAGGAAATTCCATTCTGATTGCTTCTAATTTTGCACTGGTATATAAAAGAAAGCCTGCAGTTGACTGTGACAGGGACAGTAGCTGTTTAACATTTCAGAGGGAAGAGGAGGTGTGAGAAAGTAAGAGTATGAATATGGAATGGATGGGACCATCAGGTAGAGTAGAAGGCACATCTGGGGGTGTGTGACTGCCTCAGTCAGTCTGGGCTGCAAAACAAAGTGCTACAGACTGGGTGGTTTACTTCTCATAGTTCAGAAGGCTGGAAGCCTGAGATCAGGGTGCCAGTGTGGTTGGGTTCTGGTGAGGATCCTGTTCTGGGCTGCAAACTGCCCACTTCTCCCCATATCCTCACATGGCAGAAGAGGGCTAGAGAGCTCTCTGTGATCCTTTTCATCAGTGTACTAATTCTATTCCCAAGGGCCCCACCCTCATGACCTAATCACCTTCCAAAGGCCCCATCTCCCAGCATCACCACATTGGGGATCAGGACTTCAACATACGAATCCTGCGGTGGGGGACTGGGGACAAGCATTCAGTCCATGAAAGCCAGATATTTAAAATGAAGCCAGCGAGTGTGGTGTGTGTCTGTCCCCAGCCATGCTGAGCTGCATGGGGGCAGAGATTGGGTTTAACCAATGGTAGAATTTTCCAGAAATGGTAAGACAGAGTGAAAGGCAAGCCATGAAATCTGAAATCTATGGTGGAGAGGGAGAGAATAAAAGATGAGGGGACAGAGGGAGTGACGGAACTATTGGAGGAGGAGGAGGACTGAAAGAACGAAGCTGGAGAGATGGGGACTGGCGGTCCGAGAGAGGGAGGTTTAAAAAGGTTATCTTAAAGATGATGCAATGATTGGTCATGACAAGACCCAGGGTACGACCCTGAGGACAGGTGGCTGAAGTCAGATACAGGACAAGGTCACAGACAGTGAGGAGGTCAAGGAGCCAAGAGGCCGACCCTGTGGGCATTGCTGTTGCCGACAATGAGGCCGGAGCTACGGAGAGAGAAAGGCCTCGCAATGGTATGGAGGGCTCTACAGAGCGGCATCTGACCGAAACAAGGACAGAGGGCAAGTACATAATCTGAAAGCTGGAATGCTTCAAATACAGCCTTTTGTTGTTGTTATTGCAGTCTGGCCGGGGCTGGGTTTGAACCTGCCACCCTCCATATATGAGGCTGGGGCTCTACCTGCTGAGCCACAGGCACCGCCTGATACAGCCTTTTTTTTTTCCTGAGACAGAGACTCAAGCTGTTACCCTGGGTAGAGTACCGTAGCATCACAGCTCACAGCAACCTCCAACTCCTGGGCTCAAGCGAGTCTCCTGCCTCCGCCTCCCAAGTAACTGGGACTACGGGCACCCGCCACAATGCCTGGCTATTTTTTGGCTGCAGCCGTCAGTGTTGTTTGGCGGACCCGGGCTGGATTTGAACCCGCCAGCTCAGGTGTACGTGGCTGGTGCCTTAGCCCACTGAGCCACAGGTGCCGAGCCGATACAGTCTTTTTTTAAAGGAGAAAATGGTATGGAAATGAGAATAAGGACAGTTGTGACCCATTATCCAGGCTTTGGAGAAATAAACGACTGCTGCTTGAGAAGGCTGAAAGGACGGCAATGTCCTCCAGAGAGCAGGCAGGTTTCACTACGACAAGCTGGTGAAGGAAATCTTATTTAACCAAGAAAAAGCCTAACTTCTGGCAAATCTGACAAGCTCAAAGACCTAGAAAAACTTACCACCATATCCTACTCATGCGTTTTAAGAAGATGTTCAGTAAGTTCAGCTTTTAGTCCCATCAATAGTTAAGGCAGAAAAGGCCTGACCATGCAAAGAAAACACTTCTGAAAAGCATTTCACAAAGGAAATGTGGGTTAGTCTTGGCCCTTTCCGTGTACATTCCTGTCTCCTCTTTTTAGCCTCATACACACAGTAAGTGTCCCTCGGATTTATGAATGAACTTGCTTTTCCTTAAAAGTCCGATGCGCTTTAAGTCTTTGAGCCTTCAGCTTGTTCTCTGCTTGTTCTCTGTCCGATCTTTTCAACTACATTATTTCTTAAGTGGCTAACTTAGAATGCCATCTAAATTTTGGGTAACTTTTCTAACGCACGTTAGGGCAGAATATCTGAAAATGAAAACATACTGTAGGGAGTTTCCAGCCAGGCGTAAACACATAATGTACCCAGTTTTAATTGTCTCACTCAAACTCAGTGCCATAGTTTGAATGTGTCCCCTCCTAAATTTAGGTGTTGCTGATATGGTGGCAATTAAGAGATGGTAAGGTCATAAGGCAGTGGTTCTCAACCTTCCTAATGCCGCGGCCCTTTAATACAGTTCCTGCGGGTCGCGACCCACAGGTTGAGAACTGCTGTCATAAGGGCTCCTCCCTCGAGACTGGGATTAAGGCCCTTGTAAGACAGGCTTCACCTAGCTTTCCATGCTCTTGCCCTTCTGGCTGTCATCACGTGAGGACACCACGTTCTTCCCCTCCTGTCCAGTTGTCTGCTCTGCCCTCACCAGACAACTGAACTTGCTGGCACCTTGACTTTGACTTCTTAGCCTCCTGAATGGGAGAAATAATTTCTCTTCTTTTCAAATTAACCAGTCTCAGGTATTCGGTTATACAGCAGCACGAACAAAGATGTTCAAGAAGCCAAATGACTTGTTTAAGACCACACATGGTATGTACGAAACAGAATCAAAACCCAGGACAATTGGCTACGCACTACTCTAATATACACGACAAAATATATATCCACATTTCATTGCCAAATGCAACCAAACTCAATCACTCGTGGCAGACTTTTACCTTAAAACCTAAGGCCTTTATTTCTGCCTTTAAAACAGAAAAGATCATAGAAAGAAACTTGGAGGAAAAAAAAATCTTCTCTCTTCTTTTAAACCAATTACTTTTGAAAGTCATTTTACTTTCTGGTCTTCTCATAAAAAAGACACCATTGGGCTTGTGAACATCAAAGCAAGAGTTTAATGTTTCCTATACCCAACTGGGCCTGCGTAGATGTTTAAATTAATAAAGATCCTTGCTCTAATTTCATTCCTGGTACTTCCTCATCCTCCTTCAAATTCCAGCCCTAGAAGAGTTTGAGTGATTGAAGATACAGCTTAAGGTTTCATAGGAGCTTTTCAGGGACGTCTGCATTAATCCTCTGCCCTCTGCAATGTAGAAAACATTAAGTAAAACTGTCTGAAGTTAAAATATGTACTTAATTCCCACTACAGGGGATGGATCTTTCTAGCAGATGTTTTTCTGGAATAGTTGGTGATTGTAAAATAGGAAGAACTAAAGGAATCAAAGTCAAAGTAGGCAAAAAGGATGGACTGGGCAGGGGTCTGGAACTGGGAGGCAGGAATGGCAGATCAATTAAATTTCCACACTGTTGCTTATGAAAAATAAGCTGTCTTTGGACTGTTTCTAGACACAGGTAGATGCACACGATGGTCATGGACCAGAGAAAATGAACCCAAATTGATGTAAAAAAAAAAAAAATCATTTAAGCAAGACATTCTTCTGATGTTTAAGCCAAGATCTCCCAGGGCATCAGGTTCTCTTATTTGCAGAGTCTGTGCATTTATAAAGTTATAGCACCGTACTCCTCACAGAAAACAATGAAGACAGTTGTTTGCAAGGTCCAAGGAAGCTGCTGGAGGTGGCAGCTCTGCTCCTCTGGCCCCATCAAGGGTTGGCCAGCCCACCACTCCTGAGGGCACTTTTCAGGCCCACAAAGGAACCTGTCTGAAGCCATCTGGGAGACAGACCTTTTCATCTGTTAACTGGCTTTTCCTTTCTCAGGCTCCAACTGACAGCAACTATATTTGGGGCCCCCCTACCCAAGGCATCTGGGGCTTGTTCCTCTGGGGCTCTCCCTCCGCATTGCTCTGGCCTTGGAATTAAGGCTACCAAACCAGGACAAGCAGGTGAACCGGGAGGCAGCAGAGTGTCGTCCTGGTTGGCGTCCTCGCTCTAATATGTAGTAGTTTCAAGAACTGGCTTCGGCTACATAACCTCTTTGCGTTCCAGTTTCATCTCAGTAAAATGGGAAAAATATTACTGCCTGCTTTATGAAGCCATAGGAAGATTGAATGAGACAAAAGATAAAGTAGGCACACAGGTTCCTGACACAGTCAGAACTCTCTGCAGCCTGCTCATGGTGGGGTGAAGGTGAGGGGTGGGAATCCCGTCAAGGGGCGGAAGGGGTCTCTTTTATGGCTCTTAAAAATACACTGTTTTCTTTAGAGGAGCTATTTTACAGCCTGCTGAATCTAACTGCCACGCTAGCTCAGCATGAATACCCTCCATTAAGAATCTCGTCACACCCATGTTTCACCAGTTGTGGAAACCCAAATCAGACCGCATTCAGCTTTGGGTAGTGGGAGACATACTGAAGGCCTTTTCAATATCCAAAGCCATGATCAGAATGAAATGTTCTCGCATCAGGCGTTTCACATTTTAGAATTCAATTACAAAACCCTACCATTTAGCTTGTTAGGCTGGCTGCTCCACCCCAGAAAGAGTGACAAAGGACAATCTTTATAGCCGGGCTGCAAGTTCCAGTGCTATAAATCACTGGTTATCGGATGGAGTGGAACTCATTAATATAAACGAGAAGCCTGAAAGGCACCCATTAGCATGCTATTAATTTGTTTGACGATCTACAACATGGCAAGAGCTAAAATAGTTAGGCTGGGCAATATTGCATCTCACGCAGAAGAATAATCTGGTCCCATTAATTTTTGTCTTGGGCTTGCCAAATGTAATTGGGCATAATCAGAGCTCATACATCTCCTTATAGCATTTTCATCTTCTCTTCTTTAAAAAAAGGAAATTGGGGGTGGGGGCATAGCTCCAAGTCCTGGTATAAAGTAAAGATAACCAATGAGAAGGTTTCAGTCTGGATCAACCTGTTAAGGGTCCTAAACGCTTCTACCCTTTTCTCTTCCTTCCTTTGCTCTGTCTTGTGTGTTTGTTTTTATGAAATGAATGTGAATTGTAAATTCTTTTCTAGGTGGGTTAATTTTATTGATACATCCACCCCCCCCCCCAATTTGCTGAGGGGTAAAGGCGGGTAGGAGGGGAGGATCTATTTAATCCCTGTGGGTAGATATGATTGTTTTTAATCTTTGCCATTAACGAGTGGGCATTAAGGAAGGAGAGAATAAACAGCTTTATCTACGTCCTTGTGGTCTCAGGTCTTTCTGTAGAACATTTCTGAAAGTGTGCTGGAGCTTTAAAGAGCGGGTTCTCGGGTAGTCAGAAAAAGAATGGACAGATACTCCATTAACGAACACAGAGCCACAAAAAACAAGACTAGAACGGGCAACGAACTGTCCCTTGTGAAAAAGAGAGCCCGAAAAAAGAAAACCTGCTTGCCACCCTCACAGGCCATCCGTCCACATTCCTTCCAGGGAGGCACTTCAAGCCACACCAGGGAGTACCCTGGCCAGAGGCTTTTAGTTGACACAGCCCTTCTGAGCGGTCACCACAACCAGGATGAAATAGAGTACACGCCACGTTAGAGCATTCAGAGTTTTCTGAAAGACATTAAAAAAATCTCTACAAAAGTGAAGACAAGTATAGAGGTGGCAGAAACAGCTCACCAATCTTAAATTTCGACTTCTTATATTCCAATGGGGCATTCTTTCTTAATTTGCATAGTTCAAAGCAAAGATCACATTAACGTTTAGTATAACTTAGGGACTTATTACGACATTCCAATTCAAAAGTTAATCTAACTCCATCCACCTAAACTACCCGGGTTAGGTGGAGAGCTAAATTTACAAAACAGTGAGATTGGGAGACAGTGAAGGTCAGGCAGGACCTACCCCCATCAGGCCAGCTCTGTCACATCCTCCTTAGCCGGCCTGACTCCATCCTATTCTCACCGTAAGTGCTCTCCCAGGCACCCCCTGCCCTGTTCTGTCTCTTTGAATAAGTTCATTCTTACCTTAATCTTCTCTGGCCTTACGCTTTGTTTTGTCAACTTAAATTTCTTCTCTCAGGGTTGTTCTCTGCTTTACAGAGCTCCCTCTGGATAAAAGGCAGAGGCAGCTTTTTGCTTTTCAGAGACCCCTTCATTTCCATCTCAGAAAAGGAATTCACAGCCTTGAAGGCCCCATCCTGGGCTCACCTGGGTCACTTAGGGTTAAGAAGGAAGTCAGAGAAGGGAGCTGTTCACATGTCTCCTTTCCTGCAGTTAGCCTGCTCAAAAGAGACCATCTTGTTCCCAACTGAAGAACAAAAAAGCGTTTTCAGAGAGTTTTTTTTAGATATGGGGGTAGCAGATAAAGCTCTGCGGACCTGAAGTGGAGCTTCCCAAGGATCACTTGATGAAGTCAAGATTTTAAAAATTGAAATCGAATGTGTAATTTGCCCACCCAACCAAAACCTAGCATAAACAATGAGCTTATGTAGATTGGTGCAATTACATCCACCAGCTAAGCGTGAAGGCTTAGCCTCAAAGCTCAAGGAAGAGAACAGGGAAATGCTGTGAGCTTTGCTGTCTGTTACCATCCTCACTCTGGCAACACCTTCCTCTGTCTGTAGTCCAGACAGGGGTCCACCTCTGAGCATTCAGAACTCTTCTGTTTCTCCTCAGTATAGCACACTTAACACTATAAGACATTAAAAAATAAAATATATGGCTCAGCGCCTGTGGCTCAACGGGCTAAGGCGCCAGCCACGTACACCTGACCTGGCGGTTTCGAATTCAGCCCGGGCCTGCCAAACAACAATGACGGCTGCAACCAAAAAATGGCCGGGCATTGTGGTGGGCGCCTGTGGTCCCAGCTACTTGGGAGGCAGAAGTAAGAGACTCACTTGAGCCCAGGAATTGGAGGTTGCTGTGAGCTGTGAGGCCACAGGACTCTATCCAGGGTGACAGCTTGAGGCTCTGTCTTAAAAAAAATAATAATAAAAAAAAATAAAAAAGAAAATACATGTCAGGGCATAACATTTAGCAAATATTAGAAAATATAAACAGAAAAACATGTGTTTCCCCTCCGTATCTTCACATATGACTGACATGTATGTTTTGCAGACCTGGACCAGTGCATGTATACAGATTCTCAACTCCATTCTTCTCCCCACCACAATTGGGTATTTGGTAAGGAATTTTGCTATGCTATTACATCTCCTGCCAAGATGTAATTTTTTAATGAAATTCTGCATGAATTTCACCATATGATTTATTGAACCATTCTCAGATGACGCATAGGAAGGGTTCTAATCTTTTCCTGGTACTGCTACTAAAATTAAAACCTTACCTTCCTATCTGAAACCCAAGACCAGACAGATTCAAACTCATGAAGGAGTGCTTGGGAAACTCGAGAGCATAAATTCTGGCCATGAAAAGTGTCTGCTGTGAAGGTGGTCACTCATTCCCTAGACCACAGAGGGGCTCATGCCTCAGCCAGAAAGGTTGCTAAGGCCTGAAATCGAGGGTTGACCTGGGTACGTGATTTTTCTTACCAGCTTATGTTGGTCATCGAGGCTGTACCCCTTGAAAATATGGGAGCAATAAGATGCTCCATCTAAAGCTAAGGAGTCTCCCCCACAAACCGACCTCTTTCACCCTTTCCAAAAGCATTTTAACTTGGGTGACATACCCAAAGGCACAGTCAGAAAAGCAGCTAGGACACCCTAGCAGTTTTGCTTATCACCCAGAAAGCATCACAGAGGCACAGGCCGGGTGAGGGCTGTAAAGCCTCTGGCTGTAAATAGGAGCCATCTCTGTATCTAGGGTTGCTGGTGCTTCTCTGCAGGGCAGTGTTAAGATCAGCACCTGATAAGACACTTCCAAACCAATTTCCTGGCTCTGGCAGATTCATTCCTGGTGGGTTTTGGGTCTCAACATTCCTGTCCTCAGGCCTTTGATTTAAGGCAGAGGTCCCACTTTCTCAGGTAGGAGCCAAATAGAGAGACCACACAGTCAGCATCTCCCACTCCCCACGTGCTATTGTATTTATGGTACTTAGGGAGATAGGTCAGCTTACTTCATTGGTGAAGAAGGAAAGCCGTGGTGAGGCCCGGGAAGAGACACAGAGGTCATGTCCTGTGCTGAGCACTTCTCCTGCAGCACCACCCCACCACCAGCCAGTCAGACATCGCAGGGCTTACAACCAACTCCATCTTCCGTTTTTATTAACCAGTCGAGTATGTTTTAGTTTACACTCTGATAAGAGGACTAGAAACAGCCTCCCCACATCTAAGTCTCTCTTAATCAACTGCAAGGAATATGTGAGCATCATTATGTAGAAGCTTCTGCCCAGAAAAGGAAGAGATCAAATGTTTTCTTCTCCAACTGCCAAATCTAATGCCCTCTTTTGACCCTTTACAGTAGAGCTGTACTTTATGGAAAAAAAAATAGTAGTAAATACTGAAATAGCAATCCCCCCCCCCCCCATTATCCACAGGGTTTTGCTTTCTGTGGTTTCTGTTGCCCTGGTTAACCACAGTCCAAGAATATTAAATGGAAAATTCCAGAAATAAACAATTCATAAGTTTTTTTCCCAATTCATAAGTTTTAAATTGTGGCTGTTCTGAGTAGCATGATGAAATCTCATGCTGTCCCATCCCGCCTAGTACTGAATCGTCCCTCTGTCCAGTGTAGCCATGGTATGTACGCTACCTGCCTGTTACTGCACAGGGGGAAAAAAGCCAGCATATGTAGGGGTCAGTATCATCATGGTTTCAGGTATCCACTGAGGGTCCTGGGATGTATTCCAAGGATAACGGGGGACTCTGGCACAAAACTAATTATGTGCCAGCATTGTTGCAAGTTCTTGCTATTAATCTTCCCAATAACCCATGAGGTAAGCAGGATTCCTGTTTCACAGATGAAAACAAACTCAAAGAGGCCAAGCTGCTTGTCCATGGACACCCAGCCAAAAGTGGTGGGGCCGGGGTTCAAACCCGGCAGTCCACTGCAGAAGGGTCTTCACCCACCATGATTCGCAGTGCCTCTGCTGAGTGGAATCGAGTGGGGATCTGGGCTGCCATTCTCAAAGGGCACAGGCCCCAGAGTAAACACAGGCGGGAATGTGAGTTTGTGCTCCCTCGACCAGCCTCAGTACCCAGATGCCTCTGGGTGTACCTTACGGGCCACTTAAGGAGTTTTCAGGAGTAATTGCGTCCATATGCAATCTCTGCCACATGGGCTGACATCTGAGCCTAACGCTCAAGTAAGGTAAGAATCCTCAGAGCAACATCGGGGCACACATCTCAGGCTAAAGAAAATGCTGAGTCTGAATGAAAACCCCACACAGGTGCACTTGATCTAGAAGAGGCTCTTGTGTCCCCATCTGTAAATCACAACATTAAACTGGATCTTCACACCAAGCTCAACAACACATGCCCCAGAGACACTGGGCCCACCCGTTACCTCTTGGCAGTGGTTTCTAAGCCTATGAATGACGGCACCTTCATGGGACCAGTTTGCTCCCACATGCCTACATGTGCTCTCAGACACGGCACATTTTCCCCTTCAAAGAGAAAAATCCTGCAGTTTGAAATATTTGTACTCCTGAAGGCATCACCAGGGGAGCAGTAACACCACCTGCCTCTCCTTTCTTTTAGCAAACCAAAAATCCAATCAACAGAGGGATCTGTTGAGGTTTCATTTTTCTGGCAGAAAATCATCTTGCACATTGTAGAAACATCCCACTGGTGGCTTCAGGGCTTGACTAGGAAAGAAATTGGAGGGAAAAGACCTTAATACGTTTCATTCATGAGGATTTCCACCTTCAGAGGGACAGTTAAGAGAAGACAAAGAAGTAGGATTTTGCATTTTCCCTTTAACTCTTCATATTGAAAATGTTCAAATTTAACACTAAAAGGACAGCACAATGAATAACCACATACTCTTCACCAACTGTTAGCATTTTGATGCATTTAATTTTTTTTTATGCAATATCTGAAAGCGGCAGATATGCGGTTTCCTCTGTCAATAAGTCACCCTGTATCATCTAAGACAAAAGACATTCTTCTATTTAATATTGCTAGTCTCAAGAAAGCTAATATTACTGGGTGGGCTGGCTCACGCCTGTAATCCAAGCACTCTGGGAGGCTGAGGCAGGTAGACTGCTGGAGCTCTGGAGTCTGAGATCCCCCTGAGCAAGGGTGAGACCCTATCCCTACTAAAAATATAACAATTAGCGGGGTGTTGTGGTGGCCACCTGTAGACTCAGCTACTTGGGAGACTGAGGCAAGAGGAGGATCTCTCTAGCCCAAGAGTTTGAGATTGCTATGATGCCATGACATGCTACCTGGGGAAAAGAGTGAGACTGTCTTAAGAGAAAAAAAAAAGCTAATATTGACAGAGTGATGTTATGTCAATCCACATCACATTTACTTTCTTTTTTTTTTTTTTTTTGAGACAGAGCCTCAAGCTGTCACCCTGGATAGAGTGCTGTGGCATCACAGCTCACAGCAACCTCCAATTCCTGGGCTCAAGCGAGTCTCCTGCCTCCGCCTCCACCTCCCAAGTAGCTGGGACTACAAGCGCCCACCACAACGCCTGGATATTTTTTGGTTGCAGGCATCATTGTTGTTTGTCGGGCCTGAGCTGGATTCGAACCCTCCAGCTCAGGTGTACGTGGCTAGCGCCTTAGCCCTCTGAGCCACAGGCGCCAAGCCGCATTTACTTTTAATAATACTGACTCGGCAAAACTTCAACTAAATAAAATAATATAATTTGGATTCAATTGATTTGTTAGTACAAAAAATAAGTCTAAAATGCTCTGAGGCCAGGAACAATGGCTCACACCTATAATCCTAGCACTCCAGGAGGCTGAGGCTAGTGAATTGCCTGAGCTCAGGAGTTCAAAACCAGCCTGAGCAAGAGTGAGATCCTATGTCTAAAAATAGCTGGGCATTGTGGTGGGCACCTGTAGTCTCAGCTACTCGGGAGGCTGAGGCAAGAAGATCACTTGAGCCCAAGAGTTTGAGGTTGCTGTGAGCTATGAGCTCTGGCACTTTACTGAGGGTGACAAAGGGAAATTCACTTCGTGGGGGGTGAAATGCACCAAAGTCTCTTAAGAATAATGCAGGAGGCTCGGTGCCTGTGGCTCAATGGGCTAAGGCGCCAGCCACGTACACCTGAGCTGGCGGGTTCGAATCCAGCCTGAGCCCGCCAAACAACAATGATGGCTGCAACCAAAAAATGGCCAGGCATTGTGGCGGGCACCTGTAGTCCCAGCTACTTGGGAGGCAGAGGCAGGAGACTCGCTTGAGCCCAGGAATTAGAGGTTGCTGTGAGCTGT